>OX155954.1:16369705-16624705 GCA_944548615.1 Micropterix aruncella | reverse complement strand
TTTATTTATATTTATATAAGTAATGCAAATAATTAAAAAGTAAACAATTTCAGCTTAGGAATACTTTCAAAATTGAATCAAAAGCAGAAAAAAGAATACAATGCATAGTCTAGTGGCAACGTCACCTAACTAGGCCGGGACCTGTTCTAAGGTAAACATTATTTTTTTAATGTGCTTGCACAAATAAAATACCGTGTTTACAAGAGTGGCATATATTCCATGTATGCACAAAATGGAATTGCAAAACAATATTAAATATGACTAAATACTTGATTAAATTAAATAATTAAATTAAAGTTTTCCACACTAAATTAGAAGTGGAAAATTAAAATGACAGCGAATAAATTCAAATCATGCATACATGCATATATATATATATATATATATATATATATATATATATATATATATATATATATATATATATATATATATATATATATATATATATATATATATATATATATATATATATATATATATATATATATATATATATATATATATATATATATATATATATATATATATATATATATATATATATATATTGTAACAAAAATCGTAAGTTTTGGCGTGACATGCAGTGTCCAGAAATGTGTAATACACCTTGAGACACGCTAAGCACGATTATTTCTGTATTCCGTCAGGTTCCTAGACAAATTCCCAGCTTTTCCTTGGTGTTTGATGCCGCGCGACATGTATCGCGCGCAATCTTCGTCTTCCAGCATGTTACACTCCTGTTTCGTGTTCTTCCGTGTTGCCCAGAAGTCTCAAGCATGTTTTATGTATCTTCCATGTTTTCTCGGCGTCTCCATTGGACCTAAGCATAAAAAACCGCATTTTCCAAGTTCCCAGTCCAAGATTGTCATTTTCGCGATGTTTGACAGCTGTCAACTTCTGTTCAGGTTGGTTTACAGGCAGTGTTGCTATTCTTGCGCCCGGTGAAGCGGATCGTTGCCCGCGGTTAAAATAATACGCAAATATTAAAAGCAATGTTAAGAAATGTGGTAAATATGCTAACAATCCTTGTTGTATATTTATTAATATTAAAACATTTTTTTTTTAGTTGAGTTGGTAACATTTGTTTTGCTGAAATGTTGGCGGTCTGAGCTTCCTAAAGTTACGTCACACTTCCGCCCTGGACACTTGATACCAAGATGGCGAAATAGGTGCGATTGATTTTGTGTCAAGGAAGTGAAAAAGTGCCGTAATCGGCGGTGTGAAGAGTGCACCTGTCAGTGTAGTGCCAAGAATATGATGTAATTTAGTTCGTGTTTTTCTGGGGTGAGTCAACCATTTTACTCGAAGCTAGGTTATACGCCATGATGCCTGAGATAACCAGAGATTTTCCTGTTTGCCCACAGGAGTGGTACTTAATTTAACCTAATTTCTGTCCGTTTGCAACAAATGTTCTGAGAACCGTCACCAGCGTCATTACCGCGGAGATTCTGAGAATTTTCAACATCATGCTGACCTGAAGAAGGCAGCCACTTTTACCTGCTGTCACAGCTTCTCCACTGAACAAAGAAGAATAAACGAACTACTCATCAATGTGAAAACTGTCTTTTTATTGCTTTTTATTTCCAGGCATTCCGACGCATAAGCCTCATTCAGTGCAAGAAAAAACCACCACCCACCCCTCGAGATGTGATTTTTCTTTATGATAACCTCACTTTAGTTTTTGTTTTGTTTGACGGTAGTAATTTTTAGTTTCGTGGTTTTCCTCTAAAACCATGTGGCGCTCAAAATTTCTTATCTCTCATTCGGCATGACTTAGATTTTTTGATGGTAAAATTCTTTTGCTTTTGATTCTTTTTACGCAAACCGCGTGCTTAAAATTGTTACAGTGGCGCCCAACGTGGGGCCATGAACTAAATGTAGGCTTATGTGTGGGATTATTCTGGTAAAAAAAAAAGAACACGTTTTTTTCTTTTTGAATTGACAGTTTAGTGCCGTAGTACTTAAATACCACACTTTTATGAAAGTGGCAAGTTTTATGTAGTCTTTTGTGGCTACGCGGTATTTTTTAATTTCGTAAAATTTCAAAAATTTTTAGAAAACGGCATTTTAATTGCGGTTTTGTTTCTTACGGTTGCCGTGAAGGTGCGATAAGCACGCCGTTTATCATCATATCTTGTATCGATTTAAATCGTTTCTTTTTGTTTCTTTATGTAACGGTTTCCGTTAAGTGCGAAGAGCACACCGTATATTGTATTTTGTATCGATTTAAATCGTTTCTTTTTGTTTCTTTATGTAACGGTTTCCGTTAAGTGCGAAGAGCATACCGTATATGGTATCTTATCTTCGATTTAAATTTTTGTTTGTTGTAAACGGTTGTGAAACACTTATTGTGCATTTTCAGAATCTTCGCGGCGGTGGACGCAGAACTTCGACAGTGCAGGAACAGGAATTGGGTTAAGTACCACTCACCCCGAATCTCAAGTAAATTTTCCTTTATTTATTATTTCGGGCGCTCTCTGCCAATTTATTTTCTCTCGTACGGCTTTCCAAATTGGAAATATTTTTTTGGAGTTGCTTGTACAAATATTTTTTATTTATACTTCCAACATACTAGTTTGGATTAGGATTTTAAGATGGCCTCGCCCATTTTAACATATTATGCTGCCACGCATTTAGTTAAAGCCGAATTGGACTATGAATTCACCATTCGTGGTGCTCCCATAGCATACGTCGAATCGATGCGACGACAGTTCATTGCGTTGCTGGATGAATACCCTCCACAGTCGATTGAGACAACGGATTTGGATCCGGACCATGAATATAACGAATGCTCCATTCGTTTGACCTGTCTTCATGAGTTAATGGAACAGTTCATTGAGAATAAAACTAGGCCATTATACAAGCGTATCTGCACCAAGGTCACGCATCTTTTTTATCGGGTCGCAAGAATAGCCATACCCCCAACGGAACGCCATGCTCCGCTAAACGCATTAAAAGAGGAGGTTTCGGAAATAATTAAAATCCTGGAGGAGTTTTCGGAGATTGCGCGAGGGCCCAGCCCATGTTTGTTAAGACCGACGACAGAGCCACCGGCCAATCTTGCTCCAGAAAATACGGCAGTTGAGCAAGGGGATTCCGCAGCCCAATTATTCGTTCCGGTTGTTCAGCCAGTATGTGAACCGTTGCCGTCGACGTCAAGTGCCGGGGTTCCTCGACCGCAGCCGATCCCAATCTTCTATAAGACAGTTCCGTCACAGGAGGCGTCTTCAGTTTCGTATCCACGGAAGTTTGAGTCTGAACTGGTTGGTCCCTTTAGATAAGAGCTATGACCCGACATTCGAACGAATCCTCAAACCATTAAATTTGGGTTTTTCTTACGATGGCACTTCCTGTGTGGTTGAGTTCCTGGAAAGATTGGAGGAGAATCGTTTTTCGCGAAATATTCCCGAGGCCAGATTGCTTAAGTCAGCGTGCGAGCTGTTTGAGAAGCAGGCGCTCATCTGGTATCGTGCCAGAGCTTCGCGCATCCGCACCTGGAAACAACTAGTGTCGGAACTTCGATCCGATTTTGGAAGTTCGGATTATGACAGCGAGGTTTTAGCTTTCCTCGGATGTCGCATCCAAAGGCCTGACGAGAAAATGCATATTTTTGTTTCTGTCATGTTGAACTATTTCAGTCGATTATCTAGACCATTGTCATGTGAGGAGCAATTAGGTATCATCCTTTCGAACATAACTACATTTTATCAACAACATTTCATGTTGTTGGACATTCGTTCTCTCGATGAATTGTTGCGATTTGGAAAAAAGGTCGAAAATGCCCAACAACGGATAAATTCATCCAATGCAGCTGCTCAAGCGCTAGTCAAAGGCAAGTCTTCTTCCACGAAGGCTGTGCATGCTGTTGAACATGCGTTTTCCGGTACGGTTGTGCCGGAAATGCCTGTTGAAGAGCGTGCACAGTGTAGTCAGGTTTCCGCAGTGGAGTCTTCCGCACACCGAAGTCAGGAATACTATCGAGGATCGAACACGCGAGGTGGTTCACATAGGGGCGTTTCCTCCCGAGGCAACACGACACACGTCGGTGGATCTCGCGGAGGCTCCGGTGCAGCGCGTGGTGCTCGCGGTGGTACCCATGGAGGATATTCGAGGTATTGCTACCGTTGTGGCAGATTCAATTTCACGGTCACAACTTGCCCTGAATGTTCAAAGGAGTTGAGACCGTCCAAATCCAACTCAGTCGATTCAAAAAACGTGCAACACGAGACAGAGTAAGCGCATTCGTGCACTCTGTCTCGACATTATTTAAAAACGAAAAAGACAGCCGTCGTCCATTTCTAGATGTATGTTTAGGAGACATAGCGGTTTGTGGTCTACTCGACACTGGATCGAGTATCACAATTTTAGGTGCCGACTCACATAAATATTTAATTGAGCTCGGATATACCGTGCATAAGACTCCGTCTTTGACTTTGAGTACCGCTAATTCGAGTACGGTTAGGACGATCGGTTACATGTCTTTACCGTTTAAATTCAATAATCGTTGTCAAGTTATCCGAGCTGTAGTAGCACCGGATATTGGTTCTTCACTAATTTTAGGCATGGATTTTGTTCGAGAATTTGATTTAGCTCCAGAAATTTTGAAATACGTTCGGATGGAGTCAATGATGTTAGTTGGCACTCCGTCAGTGAAGTGAGGGTGTTGCATCCTTTCACTTCCCTGTCTGAGAATCAGCAGTCGTTAGCCAACAAGATGATCGAAAATTTCCAAAAGATTTCTACTGACGTTAGAGGGTTAGGTCGGACAAATTTAATTTCGCAGGTTATTGACACAGGTGATCATCCACCCATAAAACAGAGGTATTACCCGTTATCTCCCGCTCGTCTTGCGTTGTTGAATGAGGAGGTTGATCGCATGCTAGAGTTGGGCGTTATTAAACCTAGCCAGGGAGGTTGGAACAATCCAACTATTTTTGTTCCCAAGGCGGATGGGACTTTGCGGTTCTGTCTTGATAGTAGAAAAATAAACTCGATAACGAAACCGGATGCTTATCCTCTCCCGAGAATAACTACCATTCTGGACAGTTTGCGTGATGCAAACTATTTGTCTTCTATCGACCTATCAGCTGCCTTTTGGCAAAGCCCATTAGAGCCTGCTTCGCAAGAAAAGTGCAGTTTCACTGTCCCTGGACGAGGATTCTTCAAAATGACGGTGAATCCGTTCGGAATGCGCAACTCGTCAGCGTGCATGCAGAGGCTGGCGGATCAGTTATTTGACCCGTCGTTTAACAACAAAGTATTTTGTTATTTGGATGATATCGTAATTGTCTCGTCGACCTTCGAAGAACATATCTCTTTGTTAAGTAGAGTTTTAGATCGTCTTGTTTATGCCAATTTGTCCATCAATTTCAAAAAGTGCCAATTTTTCCGGCATGAGTTAAAATACCTGGGGTACGTTGTAGATTCTCATGGCCTACATACCGACCCCGATAAGGTCAAATGTATTTTAGATTTTCCTACGCCTACTTCACCAAAAATGGTGAAAAGTTTCCTGGGAGTTGCCGGATGGTATAGAAGGTTTATCCGGAATTTTTCTTGTATTGCTGCACCGCTATCTCGGTTGACTAGTACCCGCAAAGGTGCCCCCGCGTTTGCGTGGACACCGGAGGCGGAAGAGTCTTTTAGAAAATTGAAATCGGCTTTAATTTCGAGCCCGATTTTAGCGTGTCCAGATTTTTCAAAGCCGTTCGCCTTACATTGCGACGCTTCTTTGTACGGGTTGGGTGGCATGTTGACGCAGACAGTGGATGGTGTCGACCATCCTATCGCTTTCACGAGCAGGACTCTCCTACCCGCTGAAACGCGATACTCTGCAACTGAAAGGGAAGCCCTAAGTGTGATTAATGCTGTCGAGCATTTTCGTGGCTACTTCGAGGGTGGCCCCAAGGTCAAAATCTTTACCGATTGTGCAAGCTTAAGGTGGTTCTTGTCACTAAAGAATCCAACGGGTCGATTGGCCCGCTGGGGAATCCGCTTGTCAGCTTTTGACTTTGAGATCATTCACAAGAAAGGCGTGGAAAATGTGGTTCCAGACGCGCTATCGCGCTTACTCCCTGTTGCAGCTGTCTCGGTAGTCGCCGATCCATGGTACAATGAATTGTTTGAAGCGGTATCCGGCAATCCTGCCGCTTATCCCAATTACCAGGTCAAGGGTAGTGAGTTGTATCGCTACTCGCGGAGCAAGTACCAGCTCACCAGTTGTTATGACTGGAAGTTAGTGGTTCCGTTGCCCCTAAGAGAGAATTTGATACAGGAGAACCATGCCTCTGATCTGGCTATGCATTTTGGGGTTTTTAAAACCCATCGTCGTCTATGTCTGCGCTATTATTGGCCAAATTTACATGGAGATGTTGTTAAATTCGTCTCTAAGTGCGATACGTGCCAGCAATATAAGCATCCGAATACATCTCCATTGGGTCACTTGGGTAATCCAAAGTCTTGTGCCTTTCCCTTCCAAATGATCTCCGTCGATCTATTGGGTCCTTACCCGATGACGAGAGATCGGAATATGCATATACTAGTAGTCACATGCTGTTTTAGCAAATATTGTTTACTTTTTCCTTTGAAACGTGCTACTAGCAAAATCATTAGCAACATAATGGACCATAAGGTATTTCTGCGTTTTGGTGTTCCGCAGTATGTCATATCGGACAATGGGAGACAATTTGTTGGGAAGGAGTTCTCGGGGCTAATGACCAAGTACCATATTCCCAAGGTTACCTTGAACCAGAAATATTGCCCTCAGGTCAACCCCACTGAAAGGCAGAATCGTGCAGTCGTAACTGCGTTGGCGGTATCAGTTAAAGACGACCACCGCTCTTGGGACCTTCACCTTTCTGCCATTCAGATGGCGATCAATTCGGCTGTTTCGGAAGCCACGGGTTTCAGCCCGTTTTTCCTGGTCCATGGTCGAGAACCGATTTTAGACGGTTCTTTTTACACGCAATCCCCGGAAACCCAAGCCGAAGTTATTTTCGGCAGCAGAATGTCCTACGCTCAGAATCTGAGTGAACTTCCTGGCGTTTTTCACACCGTGCGGAAGAAATTAGTTCAATCGCATGCTCACAATAAGATCTATTATGACCGAAAACACCGCCCGGCTGAATTTGCCGTTGGCGATACGGTGTTTAAAAAAACCTACTATTTGAGCAATGCGGGTAATTATTTTATTTCGAAATTTGCCCCGCGGTATGAAAAATGCCAGATAGTGAGGAAACACTCTCCGTTGGTTTATGAGCTGCTAAATGCAGACGGTAAGAACATTGGCACATGGCACATAAAGGATTTTAAACTAAATCCCAAGGACTCCGTTTAATATTCAAGTTATTTGTTTTGTTCCTCGTTAACATACTTATAAAACAAAATTTGTTCCATCTTCTTTCATAATACAATGTCATGTATAAAGGTATGGTACCAGGTGGTTACCATCACTGAAATCATTTTGTATGTGTCAGTTGTGCTAGTAATCATGTATAGCACCACTGTGGTTTGAATGTCGCATGTAAGGGAAGTATATCAGAGATCAGTATGAAAGGTGATATTTGACGTTACACATTTTACCTGCTAGGCATTGGCTACTGTCGAGGTACAATTTTCTTTGGGTTTCCCAAGTGGTCTTTCATAGACATGTTTTTTTTTGGTCGTGAGGTCGTTAGGTTTTCCCTTCGACTATTTATTATGGTCCTGTTATGAGGCCACCAGGATTTTGCCCTGGACTTTGGCAGGGAGACCGGCAGATTCCCTGAAGTTGTGAATTTATTTTGCAGTTGGAGATTTTCTTTTGGAGTTTTGTGTGGTGTTTGTTGTTTTTAGTCCTCTACGGTTTGGTAAGAGCGACGACAAATTAATAATTGACCTCTGCAGTACCATGCCGAACGGTTTTCTTTTCTCTAGTTAACGAGGACAAGTAGTAGTATGTTTGATACATTTTTTTTCTTTCTTCTCGGTAGTTTCGTGTATGCTATTCACTTTGGTTTCTATTGTTCAGGTGAGATTTTTGTTTTATTTTGTTTCACGTGCGAATCGGGACGACTCGAGGAAATCGTCATGTCCTTCCGATTTCTTTTAGGGGGGGAGGCTGTAACAAAAATCGTAAGTTTTGGCGTGACATGCAGTGTCCAGAAATGTGTAATACACCTTGAGACACGCTAAGCACGATTATTTCTGTATTCCGTCAGGTTCCTAGACAAATGTAGTGTTTCCCAGCTTTTCCTTGGTGTTTGATGCCGCGCGACATGTATCGCGCGCAATCTTCGTCTTCCAGCATGTTACACTCCTGTTTCGTGTTCTTCCGTGTTGCCCAGAAGTCTCAAGCATGTTTTATGTATCTTCCATGTTTTCTCGGCGTCTCCATTGGACCTAAGCATAAAAAACCGCATTTTCCAAGTTCCCAGTCCAAGATTGTCATTTTCGCGATGTTTGACAGCTGTCAACTTCTGTTCAGGTTGGTTTACAGGCAGTGTTGCTATTCTTGCGCCCGGTGAAGCGGATCGTTGCCCGCGGTTAAAATAATACGCAAATATTAAAAGCAATGTTAAGAAATGTGGTAAATATGCTAACAATCCTTGTTGTATATTTATTAATATTAAAACATTTTTTTTTTACTTGAGTTGGTAACATTTGTTTTGCTGAAATGTTGGCGGTCTGAGCTTCCTAAAGTTACGTCACACTTCCGCCCTGGACACTTGATACCAAGATGGCGAAATAGGTGCGATTGATTTTGTGTCAAGGAAGTGAAAAAGTGCCGTAATCGGCGGTGTGAAGAGTGCACCTGTCAGTGGAGTGCCAAGAATATGATGTAATTTAGTTCGTGTTTTTCTGGGGTGAGTCAACCATTTTACTCGAAGCTAGGTTATACGCCATGATGCCTGAGATAACCAGAGATTTTCCTGTTTGCCCACAGGAGTGGTACTTAATTTAACCTAATTTCTGTCCGTTTGCAACAAATGTTCTGAGAACCGTCACCAGCGTCATTACCGCGGAGATTCTGAGAATTTTCAACATCATGCTGACCTGAAGAAGGCAGCCACTTTTACCTGCTGTCACAGCTTCTCCACTGAACAAAGAAGAATAAACGAACTACTCATCAATGTGAAAACTGTCTTTTTATTGCTTTTTATTTCCAGGCATTCCGACGCATAAGCCTCATTCAGTGCAAGAAAAAACCACCACCCACCCCTCGAGATGTGATTTTTCTTTATGATAACCTCACTTTAGTTTTTGTTTTGTTTGACGGTAGTAATTTTTAGTTTCGTGGTTTTCCTCTAAAACCATGTGGCGCTCAAAATTTCTTATCTCTCATTCGGCATGACTTAGATTTTTTGATGGTAAAATTCTTTTGCTTTTGATTCTTTTTACGCAAACCGCGTGCTTAAAATTGTTACAGTGGCGCCCAACGTGGGGCCATGAACTAAATGTAGGCTTATGTGTGGGATTATTCTGGTAAAAAAAAAGAACACGTTTTTTTCTTTTTGAATTGACAGTTTAGTGCCGTAGTACTTAAATACCACACTTTTATGAAAGTGGCAAGTTTTATGTAGTCTTTTGTGGCTACGTGGTATTTTTTAATTTCGTAAAATTTCTAAAATTTTTAGAAAACGGCATTTTAATTGCGGTTTTGTTTCTTACGGTTGCCGTGAAGGTGCGATAAGCACGCCGTTTATCATCATATCTTGTATCGATTTAAATCGTTTCTTTTTGTTTCTTTATGTAACGGTTTCCGTTAAGTGCGAAGAGCACACCGTATATTGTATTTTGTATCGATTTAAATCGTTTCTTTATGTTTCTTTATGTAACGGTTTCCGTTAAGTGCGAAGAGCATACCGTATATGGTATCTTATCTTCGATTTAAATTTTTGTTTGTTGTAAACGGTTGTGAAACACTTATTGTGCATTTTCAGAATCTTCGCGGCGGTTGACGCAGAACTTCGACAGTGCAGGAACAGGAATTGGGTTAAGTACCACTCACCCCGAATCTCAAGTAAATTTTCCTTTATTTATTATTTCGGGCGCTCTCTGCCAATTTATTTTCTCTCGTACGGCTTTCCAAATTGGAAATATTTTTTTGGAGTTGCTTGTACAAATATTTTTTATTTATACTTCCAACATACTAGTTTGGATTAGGATTTTAAGATGGCCTCGCCCATTTTAACATATTATGCTGCCACACATTTAGTTAAAGCCGAATTGGACTATGAATTCACCATTCGTGGTGCTCCCATAGCATACGTCGAATCGATGCGACGACAGTTCATTGCGTTGCTGGATGAATACCCTCCACAGTCGATTGAGACAACGGATTTGGATCCGGACCATGAATATAACGAATGCTCCATTCGTTTGACCTGTCTTCATGAGTTAAGGCGGCGCCGTGTGTTTTGACCCAAAACGAGCCTTTCTATTTTACTCATGCTGCGAGTCCTAGATCATTAATGATAAAAAAAACACACAAGTGGCTTTTCAAATAACTGCATTACAATCTGTGCAAGTTTGAAATTGTCCATTTTGCTTATTTTTTTTGTAAATACCTTGAGGAAAACCATTAAAACAGCCTTTGGTATTATAACAAATTTGCACAGTAATACACAACAGAATTTTGTAAACATTACTAAATCGCAAGATTATTAAACTAGTTAATAGATGTGCACTTTAGATTTTTGAATAATGACACCAAAAAATTACTAAAATTCATCAAAAATCACGAAAATATGCGCCATACATTTTTAGTATGGAAAGGCGATGCCAAATATAACTGGAACGGAGAACGAATTTCGCTTCATTCGCCCGCGGGCGTTCGAGGTGCGTCCACGTCGCTCTCCGCGTCGAGCCACGCCCTGTTCGCGAACGATGACAGTGACGATGACTTGCGTGCACCGCACAGTGGATACAGGGAATTTATTCATCCTTAGGTGAGAACGTTGAATATTTATTATGATATCTGTCGTTGATTGAACTGGTAAAATGTTTAAGCTCATCGTAATGTGATTATTTACAGATAACATGTTTTTAATATGCAATTCTTTATTTCAGTAAAAATGGGGAAAAGAAAATCGACTTATTATAGCCGGCTCTGTATATTCCATAGAGGTGTGTATTTAAATTTTTATTTGGGTTTCGCACCAACAAGATTTTAGACATATTTTACGAACGCATTACGGATATAGGCCACCAGTGGGCGTTATATTAAAAAAAATCTCTAAAGTATAAAAATACTTAGCTGATTTTGATAATTTTGATTTTGTTGCTGATGCTGGATATTAATATGTTTCTAATAGTCTAGTCAAAATATCGAAAATGAGCTCCCCTTTATACTTTTAGAGGCAACCGGTATTTTCCCTTATTTAAACCATGCTGAACCCGAAAATGCCGGTTGCCCAAGCGAAGTTATGACCGGAAGTGAGATATCCAATATGGCCGCCAATATGGCGTCGAAACCTGAAATTAGCGCTGCAGAGCCCCCCTTTGACGTAGGAACGTGTCCAAAATATCTAGATGTATATTTTTAAGCACGGGTAATTTAAAAAATACACTGTAAAAAAACATTGGTCTGGTATTTCAAGATGGCAACCAAGATGACGCCAGCCACATATTGCCCTATTTTGTCGTACAAATGTGCGTGACGCGTCTCGATATATGTTTTTAAAATAAGGATTTCAAAAAATAACTTTAGAAAAACGTTGGGCTAAACTTTAATTCAAATATTTTCGAAAATGGAACAAACAAGCGACTTTTTGGCAACAACAACTTACAGAAACTAAAGAAGATTACTGTGTGTCTCCAGAATTAAGACAGGTACGTTTGCAGGGAGTGCAGAGTTCTATAGAAGGAACGTTTTCTTTCCTGCAACTGCAGTTCTGTGAGTTACAAAACTAGTTACAATGGCAAACAACAACTTCTGGGCACGCCTTAAGAATAAGATTTAGCGTCAGGAAACTTGGAACAGCTTTCTGTCCGGCAATGGCCCAGTCGCAATCTTCAAGCAATGGAAAATATGGCTTGGGAAGGTGGGTATTCTCTCAAAAACATACCTGTCAATTAAGTAAAAGATTAAAGAACAGCTACAGTAAAGGAAACGTCCCTTGCATAAAACTATGTACTCCCTGCAAACCCTATAACCCTAAAACTATGTACTACCTGTCTTAATTCTGGAGACACACAGTAATCTTTTTTAGTTTCTTTAAGTTGTTGTTTTGATACATCGTTTAGCCCAACGTTGTTAAAAGTTCTTTTTTTTTAATCCTTATGTTTAAAAACATACCTATATCGAGACGCGTCACGCTCGTTTGTACGACAAAATAGGGTAATATATGGCTGGCGCCATCTTGGCCACCATCTTGAAATATCAGACCAATGTTTTTTCACGTTGTGTTTTTAAATTCCCCATGCTCAAAAACATATATCTAGACATTTTGGACGCGTTCCTATGTCAAACCCCTTTGATTAATTGATGAAACAACACCGATTTCGGGTTTCGACGCCATATTGGCGGCCATCTTGGATATCTTACTTCCAGTCAGGATTTCGCTTGGGCAACTGGCATTTTCGGATTCAGCATGGTTGAAATAGGTAAAAAATACCGGTTGCCCAAAAGTTACATGATTTGCTTTAAAAGTTCGTTTTTCATAAAATTTGACTAAACTATAATGTATTATCATCATCAGCCCAGTGACGTCCACTGCTTGGCATTGGCCTCTATTATATTATAATTTTCAGCCCAGTGGAGTCTACTGCAAAATATAGGACTCCATATTCCATATTATCATCAACAGTCCAATGGTGTCCACTGCTGCATCATTTACTTCGCACCTGCTTTTTATAACCATGCTTTTAATAAGTTTATAATATTGTTGCAATTTTGGAGCAGCCGCCATTCTGGCAAAAGGGGGTAAAATTCTTTACTATGTGTATTGTTCTATCTGCGCCCAAGCACAGTTTAAAAACGAAACACGACATCTAGGGATTCAACTTAGGCGAATTAGAGATCCAACTTACATTGAAGAAGCCATAGAAAAAGAACAAAAAAAAAAGCAACCAAAGCGATATATTATTAATATAATGTAAAAAAAAGAAGAATACGACCATTTTTACATATACACAAAAACTAGACAAGTAGAAAGATGAAGTAAAAAACCATAACAAGGAAGCACACTGAAATGGCCGATAAAAAAGTAAGAAAAATTAAAATATACGAAGAAGAGAAGGAAATCATTTTTAGTTTCGCTACTTATTGCCCAATTGTCTCTATTGCAGAGTTTGGTGACATAAACGACGATGAAGAAGTTTAAACGAAGAATACTACCGAGGAAATTAGTTTTTAAGAAATTTCGAATATTTACTCAATAGACGAATGTATGCTGCTAATAACATAAGTTTCCTTTTTTTAGTATAAAATGACGGGAAATACCGAAATGTGACGATTTTTCCACGACTTTCTTCACCGATTTTAGGTTTTTAAGTTAGAAACCCTCGGTTTTTAAGAGCAATCGCCCGGATTTGCCAAAACAAACCGACGCATACTGAAAAAATTGATTTTAATATCGCATTATACTGCGATATGGTAAAACTTTTCCGGAAAGTACGCGGGGATCACGAATGATGGTTTGACCTCGAAAATATTTCTGCGGAAAATCATTTACGACCTAAAGAATGTAAAAATTAAATAGACTTACCTAAGTTTGCGAATTTTGTTTTAGATATCTTTTTGTTAAATAATTAATAAAATAATGAGAAATTAATATGTACATAATTTATCATTATTGATATTTCGATTTCATTATTTGACGTAGTTTTTCAAACAATATAAAATATTGTAAAAAAATACTCGCAGGTATTAGTTTTTTAATGTATAGCATATTATGTAAGTTCCTATTATTTTACAATAATAAAGAAGTTCAAAATGTTAAAAAATGATCAATGTTGTTTTTTGTCATTTACTGAATTTGGGTACCAATATACCGATATCCATAGCACAGTTCTACCGATTGTCATTTCGACGTCCGAGACCCACTGTGCAGCGGCACGCGCGGATCCCGGGGCTAGTGCGGTGAGAGGTAAAACGCTTCATCTAAAAATGCCTAAACGCCCAAGGTCGTCGGCGCATGTACAAGCCTTAATGGAACAGTTCATTGAGAATAAAACTAGGCCATTATACAAGCGTATCTGCACCAAGGTCACGCATCTTTTTTATCGGGTCGCAAGAATAGCCATACCCCCAACGGAACGTCATGCTCCGCTAAACGCATTAAAAGAGGTTTCGGAAATAATTAAAATCCTGGAGGAGTTTTCGGAGATTGCGCGAGGGCCCAGCCCATGTTTGTTAAGACCGACGACAGAGCCACCGGCCAATCTTGCTCCAGAAAATACAGCAGTTGAGCAAGGGGATTCCGCAGCCCAATTATTCGTTCCGGTTGTTCAGCCAGTATGTGAACCGTTGCCGTCGACGTCAAGTGCCGGGGTTCCTCGACCGCAGCCGATCCCAATCTTCTATAAGACAGTTCCGTCACAGGAGGCGTCTTCAGTTTCGTATCCACGGAAGTTTGAGTCTGAACTGGTTGGTCCCTTTAGATAAGAGCTATGACCCGACATTCGAACGAATCCTCAAACCATTGAATTTGGGTTTTTCTTACGATGGCACTTCCTGTGTGGTTGAGTTCCTGGAAAGATTGGAGGAGAATCGTTTTTCGCGAAATATTCCCGAGGCCAGATTGCTTAAGTCAGCGTGCGAGCTGTTTGAGAAGCAGGCGCTCATCTGGTATCGTGCCAGAGCTTCGCGCATCCGCACCTGGAAACAACTAGTGTCGGAACTTCGATCCGATTTTGGAAGTTCGGATTATGACAGCGAGGTTTTAGCTTTCCTCAGATGTCGCATCCAAAGGCCTGACGAGAAAATGCATATTTTTGTTTCTGTCATGTTGAACTATTTCAGTCGATTATCTAGACCATTGTCATGTGAGGAGCAATTAGGTATCATCCTTTCGAACATAACTACATTTTATCAACAACATTTCATGTTGTTGGACATTCGTTCTCTCGATGAATTGTTGCGATTTGGAAAAAAGGTCGAAAATGCCCAACAACGGATAAATTCATCCAATGCAGCTGCTCAAGCGCTAGTCAAAGGCAAGTCTTCTTCCACGAAGGCTGTGCATGCTGTTGAACATGCGTTTTCCGGTACGGTTGTGCCGGAAATGCCTGTTGAAGAGCGTGCACAGTGTAGTCAGGTTTCCGCAGTGGAGTCTTCCGCACACCGAAGTCAGGAATACTATCGAGGATCGAACACGCGAGGTGGTTCACATAGGGGCGTTTCCTCCCGAGGCAACACGACACACGTCGGTGGATCTCGCGGAGGCTCCGGTGCAGCGCGTGGTGCTCGCGGTGGTACCCATGGAGGATATTCGAGGTATTGCTACCGTTGTGGCAGATTCAATTTCACGGTCACAACTTGCCCTGAATGTTCAAAGGAGTTGAGACCGTCCAAATCCAACTCAGTCGATTCAAAAAACGTGCAACACGAGACAGAGTAAGCGCATTCGTGCACTCTGTCTCGACATTATTTAAAAACGAAAAAGATAGCCGTCGTCCATTTCTAGATGTATGTTTAGGAGACATAGCGGTTTGTGGTCTACTCGACACTGGATCGAGTATCACAATTTTAGGTGCCGACTCACATAAATATTTAATTGAGCTCGGATATACCGTGCATAAGACTCCGTCTTTGACTTTGAGTACCGCTAATTCGAGTACGGTTAGGACGATCGGTTACATGTCTTTACCGTTTAAATTCAATAATCGTTGTCAAGTTATCCGAGCTGTAGTAGCACCGGATATTGGTTCTTCACTAATTTTAGGCATGGATTTTGTTCGAGAATTTGATTTAGCTCCAGAAATTTTGAAATACGTTCGGATGGAGTCAATGATGTTAGTTGGCACTCCGTCAGTGAAGTGAGGGTGTTGCATCCTTTCACTTCCCTGTCTGAGAATCAGCAGTCGTTAGCCAACAAGATGATCGAAAATTTCCAAAAGATTTCTACTGACGTTAGAGGGTTAGGTCGGACAAATTTAATTTCGCAGGTTATTGACACAGGTGATCATCCACCCATAAAACAGAGGTATTACCCGTTATCTCCCGCTCGTCTTGCGTTGTTGAATGAGGAGGTTGATCGCATGCTAGAGTTGGGCGTTATTAAACCTAGCCAGGGAGGTTGGAACAATCCAACTATTTTTGTTCCCAAGGCGGATGGGACTTTGCGGTTCTGTCTTGATAGTAGAAAAATAAACTCGATAACGAAACCGGATGCTTATCCTCTCCCGAGAATAACTACCATTCTGGACAGTTTGCGTGATGCAAACTATTTGTCTTCTATCGACCTATCAGCTGCCTTTTGGCAAAGCCCATTAGAGCCTGCTTCGCAAGAAAAGTGCAGTTTCACTGTCCCTGGACGAGGATTCTTCAAAATGACGGTGACTCCGTTCGGAATGCGCAACTCGTCAGCGTGCATGCAGAGGCTGGCGGATCAGTTATTTGACCCGTCGTTTAACAACAAAGTATTTTGTTATTTGGATGATATCGTAATTGTCTCGTCGACCTTCGAAGAACATATCTCTTTGTTAAGTAGAGTTTTAGATCGTCTTGTTTATGCCAATTTGTCCATCAATTTCAAAAAGTGCCAATTTTTCCGGCATGAGTTAAAATACCTGGGGTACGTTGTAGATTCTCATGGCCTACATACCGACCCCGATAAGGTCAAATGTATTTTAGATTTTCCTACGCCTACTTCACCAAAAATGGTGAAAAGTTTCCTGGGAGTTGCCGGATGGTATAGAAGGTTTATCCGGAATTTTTCTTGTATTGCTGCACCGCTATCTCGGTTGACTAGTACCCGCAAAGGTGCCCCCGCGTTTGCGTGGACACCGGAGGCGGAAGAGTCTTTTAGAAAATTGAAATCGGCTTTAATTTCGAGCCCGATTTTAGCGTGTCCAGATTTTTCAAAGCCGTTCGCCTTACATTGCGACGCTTCTTTGTACGGGTTGGGTGGCATGTTGACGCAGACAGTGGATGGTGTCGACCATCCTATCGCTTTCACGAGCAGGACTCTCCTACCCGCTGAAACGTGATACTCTGCAACTGAAAGGGAAGCCCTAAGTGTGATTAATGCTGTCGAGCATTTTCGTGGCTACTTCGAGGGTGGCCCCAAGGTCAAAACCTTACCGATTGTGCAAGCTTAAGGTGGTTCTTGTCACTAAAGAATCCAACGGGTCGATTGGCCCGCTGGGGAATCCGCTTGTCAGCTTTTGACTTTGAGATCATTCACAAGAAAGGCGTGGAAAATGTGGTTCCAGACGCGCTATCGCGCTTACTCCCTGTTGCAGCTGTCTCGGTAGTCGCCGATCCATGGTACAATGAATTGTTTGAAGCGGTATCCGGCAATCCTGCCGCTTATCCCAATTACCAGGTCAAGGGTAGTGAGTTGTATCGCTACTCGCGGAGCAAGTACCAGCTCACCAGTTGTTATGACTGGAAGTTAGTGGTTCCGTTGCCCCTAAGAGAGAATTTGATACAGGAGAACCATGCCTCTGATCTGGCTATGCATTTTGGGGTTTTTAAAACCCATCGTCGTCTATGTCTGCGCTATTATTGGCCAAATTTACATGGAGATGTTGTTAAATTCGTCTCTAAGTGCGATACGTGCCAGCAATACAAGCATCCGAATACATCTCCATTGGGTCACTTGGGTAATCCAAAGTCTTGTGCCTTTCCCTTCCAAATGATCTCCGTCGATCTATTGGGTCCTTACCCGATGACGAGAGATCGGAATATGCATATACTAGTAGTCACATGCTGTTTTAGCAAATATTGTTTACTTTTTCCTTTGAAACGTGCTACTAGCAAAATCATTAGCAACATAATGGAGCATAAGGTATTTCTGCGTTTTGGTGTTCCGCAGTATGTCATATCGGACAATGGGAGACAATTTGTTGGGAAGGAGTTCTCGGGGCTAATGACCAAGTACCATATTCCCAAGGTTTACTTGAACCCGAAATATTGCCCTCAGGTCAACCCCACTGAAAGGCAGAATCGTGCAGTCGTAACTGCGTTGGCGGTATCAGTTAAAGACGACCACCGCTCTTGGGACCTTCACCTTTCTGCCATTCAGATGGCGATCAATTCGGCTGTTTCGGAAGCCACGGGTTTCAGCCCGTTTTTCCTGGTCCATGGTCGAGAACCGATTTTAGACGGTTCTTTTTACACGCAATCCCCGGAAACCCAAGCCGAAGTTATTTTCGGCAGCAGAATGTCCTACGCTCAGAATCTGAGTGAACTTCCTGGCGTTTTTCACACCGTGCGGAAGAAATTAGTTCAATCGCATGCTCACAATAAGATCTATTATGACCGAAAACACCGCCCGGCTGAATTTGCCGTTGGCGATACGGTGTTTAAAAAAACCTACTATTTGAGCAATGCGGGTAATTATTTTATTTCGAAATTTGCCCCGCGGTATGAAAAATGCCAGATAGTGAGGAAACACTCTCCGTTGGTTTATGAGCTGCTAAATGCAGACGGTAAGAACATTGGCACATGGCACATAAAGGATTTTAAACTAAATCCCAAGGACTCCGTTTAATATTCAAGTTATTTGTTTTGTTCCTCGTTAACATACTTATAAAACAAAATTTGTTCCATCTTCTTTCATAATACAATGTCATGTATAAAGGTATGGTACCAGGTGGTTACCATCACTGAAATCATTTTGTATGTGTCAGTTGTGCTAGTAATCATGTATAGCACCACTGTGGTTTGAATGTCGCATGTAAGGGAAGTATATCAGAGATCAGTATGAAAGGTGATATTTGACGTTACACATTTTACCTGCTAGGCATTGGCTACTGTCGAGGTACAATTTTCTTTGGGTTTCCCAAGTGGTCTTTCATAGACATGTTTTTTTTTGGTCGTGAGGTCGTTAGGTTTTCCCTTCGACTATTTATTATGGTCCTGTTATGAGGCCACCAGGATTTTGCCCTGGACTTTGGCAGGGAGACCGGCAGATTCCCTGAAGTTGTGAATTTATTTTGCAGTTGGAGATTTTCTTTTGGAGTTTTGTGTGGTGTTTGTTGTTTTTAGTCCTCTACGGTTTGGTAAGAGCGACGACAAATTAATAATTGACCTCTGCAGTACCATGCCGAACGGTTTTCTTTTCTCTAGTTAACGAGGACAAGTAGTAGTATGTTTGATACATTTTTTTTCTTTCTTCTCGGTAGTTTCGTGTATGCTATTCACTTTGGTTTCTATTGTTCAGGTGAGATTTTTGTTTTATTTTGTTTCACGTGCGAATCGGGACGACTCGAGGAAATCGTCATGTCCTTCCGATTTCTTTTAGGGGGGGAGGCTGTAACAAAAATCGTAAGTTTTGGCGTGACATGCAGTGTCCAGAAATGTGTAATACACCTTGAGACACGCTAAGCACGATTATTTCTGTATTCCGTCAGGTTCCTAGACAAATGTAGTGTTTCCCAGCTTTTCCTTGGTGTTTGATGCCGCGCGACATGTATCGCGCGCAATCTTCGTCTTCCAGCATGTTACACTCCTGTTTCGTGTTCTTCCGTGTTGCCCAGAAGTCTCAAGCATGTTTTATGTATCTTCCATGTTTTCTAGGCGTCTCCATTGGACCTAAGCATAAAAAACCGCATTTTCCAAGTTCCCAGTCCAAGATTGTCATTTTCGCGATGTTTGACAGCTGTCAACTTCTGTTCAGGTTGGTTTACAGGCAGTGTTGCTATTCTTGCGCCCGGTGAAGCGGATCGTTGCCCGCGGTTAAAATAATACGCAAATATTAAAAGCAATGTTAAGAAATGTGGTAAATATGCTAACAATCCTTGTTGTATATTTATTAATATTAAAACATTTTTTTTTTTACTTGAGTTGGTAACATTTGTTTTGCTGAAATGTTGGCGGTCTGAGCTTCCTAAAGTTACGTCACACTTCCGCCCTGGACACTTGATACCAAGATGGCGAAATAGGTGCGATTGATTTTGTGTCAAGGAAGTGAAAAAGTGCCGTAATCGGCGGTGTGAAGAGTGCACCTGTCAGTGGAGTGCCAAGAATATGATGTAATTTAGTTCGTGTTTTTCTGGGGTGAGTCAACCATTTTACTCGAAGCTAGGTTATACGCCATGATGCCTGAGATAACCAGAGATTTTCCTGTTGGCCCACAGGAGTGGTACTTAATTTAACCTAATTTCTGTCCGTTTGCAACAAATGTTCTGAGAACCGTCACCAGCGTCATTACCGCGGAGATTCTGAGAATTTTCAACATCATGCTGACCTGAAGAAGGCAGCCACTTTTACCTGCTGTCACAGCTTCTCCACTGAACAAAGAAGAATAAACGAACTACTCATCAATGTGAAAACTGTCTTTTTATTGCTTTTTATTTCCAGGCATTCCGACGCATAAGCCTCATTCAGTGCAAGAAAAAACCACCACCCACCCCTCGAGATGTGATTTTTCTTTATGATAACCTCACTTTAGTTTTTGTTTTGTTTGACGGTAGTAATTTTTAGTTTCGTGGTTTTCCTCTAAAACCATGTGGCGCTCAAAATTTCTTATCTCTCATTCGGCATGACTTAGATTTTTTGATGGTAAAATTCTTTTGCTTTTGATTCTTTTTACGCAAACCGCGTGCTTAAAATTGTTACAATATATATATATATATATAAAATTAGTAAAAGCTACTTAAAAAGTAGCGAAGGAAATGCCAGCTTGTATTGGGAAATGCTTGTTTGAATGAGATATACTTACGTATGTGCACGACTTTCGACGGTGCAATGTAAGTTTAAAGGTCCTTTTGCAGTCGACTAACGATCACTATTCATCCATATATCTCATAAATAGGGCTTATCCTTATGCAACACAAAATGCCTTCAATTGAGACGAATTAAGCGAAAAAATAAAAAATTAAACTATCGATCACTTCGGCAAAGCCGTTTTCTAAATGAAAGTGACATTACGAAATAATTCAAATTTCGAATGCTCGTAGCTTTTAATCTCGAATTTAAGTAGCTTTTACTAATTTTATTTTAAATAAAAACATCATCCTATAAACGGATTTCTTTACAAACCTTATCATATATATATATATATATATATATATATATATATATATATATATATATATATATATATATATATATATATATATATATATATATATATATATATATATATATATATACAGACTGTATAGTTCATAAGCGCGGAAAATTTAACCACGTTTAATGACCATGATATAGATCACAAATTTATTATAATTTTTGAATTTTGAAATTTGATCAAAATTATCTAAAATTATCTAAAATTAATCATCGTTGTATGTATCCATACCTTTATCAATATGAATGAATTCATTCATACCGGTAGGCTATTCACGCGGTTTTGCCAGTAAGTAATATGTAAAGCATGTTAACTAGGTTTGTTTTATTTTTTAAATTTTAAAATGTTTTTTATTATGGTTTTTTTATGGTATTTATGGTTTTGATTGTTTTAATATGTCGCTTATTTATTGAGTTCGCCAAAAGATTATTTCAGTATCGAAATCAGCGTGGTGAATACATCCGGTTTTCGGTGAGTTTCCTAATAAGAAAAAAACGCTTTTCCATGCCAACCCAAGAGGTAAACGTTTAGAGCTCGCATTTTTTAAAGAGGTATCCCCTTAATCATAACAAAAAAAGATGGCATTGCTATGATTACATAATCAAAGCAAAGTCATTCTTTTGACGTTATAATCAAAGGCCTTGTCCTCCATATAATACATACAAAATTAATAAAATTAAATCAGTAAAATATTTTTTAATACCTAATAATTAATAAAATAATTAATAAATAAATAAAATAAAATTAAAAATAATGAAATAAAATATTAAAAAATGCGGCACATTGAAATGTCTCGCGACTTGTCGAATGCTTAAAGTAGGATTTCTTCTGACGTATAACAATATCCTTTCTTCGACGCGAATTCCGTGGACTTCAGGAAAATTATTAGCCTCTCTAGTATATGGAACAATTGGATGTTTTCTCTGATTCGCTGAAAAGCAGAGTAGATAACTACGCCATTTCTAGGATGTCGACGAAATGGATATTTTTGACGATAAAGACGTAAAGCTTGTTCCGCGTTGCCATCGCATAGGCCATATACAAAAACCATATCCGCGTATTCTATAGAAGTAAACACAGCTGGTCTTGGCATTCTTGTAATAATTGAACGATAGAGAGAGACAGAGACAGAAAAAGAGAGAGAGAGAGAGAAATAATAGATAAAAACAAACAAACAATAATAGATAATAGATAAACGAACCTTTAAAATGTACAGCAATTTTGAAAAACACAGATAACTCACAATTTATCAATAAAATACACAAGTACTGTTTCATTGAAATTATACGAGACGCCGACACAGACCTGGCATCACTGAATAAAGACTGGCCATTTTGGTTTTGTAAACAAGTCATCGTGACTCGCATGCTGTCTCGTTCTTGCTTTTGCAGGGCTGTCACTTTGTAAACCACCATATTTTTAGCTGCGTAAATCATCTCGGACTATACTGGATGAAAAGATGCCATGGAATGAGCATGTCAAGTCAAAACTGTCATCAGCCTGCTATACTCTATTACGCATCATGAGTTGTATGGTAGTTGAACCTCACCCGCGCTATGTTATTCTTCTATGGAATACTGCAGCGCACATCAACGGTGTACTCACTCTCCAAAAAAAGACATACGTGCGATAGTAGGTTTTGGTCCACGGCATTCATGTCGTGAAGACTTCCAAAAGCTAGGGATATTGACTTTATATGCGATTTTTGCTCAAGAAACTCTTTGCAAATTCTTTTGCATTAAGAGCTCGGCAACATCTCACGAGGAAGTACATCGGCATGTCACCAGGAAGAAATCCCATTACCTTTAACCGATTATACCACGTACGGCCAAGTTTCAGGCGACTAGCCTTAAACTATTTAACAAATTGCCCAAACAAACGACCCCTTGAGCGTTGACGTTTGAATTGTAGTGTCTCTTAGAGAACGTGAAGAAGAAGAAGAATACATCACAATAAAATGATAGCGTTTCAGAAAAACGACGATTACTCCGATACTGCCATACGAATCGTATAAAGAAGGCCTTTTTTATGTTCCTATGGAAATTTACTATTAGATAATTGTAACGTCGTTTTGTAAAGCAATACGCATTATTCAGAATTATCTGTCAAATTTGCGGTACAGAAATTTAACTGCCTTGTCCAACATTTCTTTGCTTTTTCAGGAAATACAAGTAGATACCTCTATATTCAATTGTTTAATATAACTATAGGTAGGTAACCTTAAATTCACGTCTGTAAAATTACGTAAATTCACGAAATGCGCAAAATTTCGTGTACCTACCTGTAAACATTTTATGTCGTAAAACAATTAGATAATTCACGCGGTAAATTCGTTTTAAACCTTTTTATAATGTCAATCAACCGGGATAGTCTTCGATTTCATAATAAGATAATAATGAATAAATATTAAAATAGCACATTACAAAAAATAGCATAGCCCTGAATGCGCGCGGGGCTGAGGGGAGAGGATGGCGGCCCGCAAGATACAGGTAAAAATAATTTTCCATTGTAATCTATTTATAAACATGCGACTCGCAACACTCGCACAGAAGTAGTTGACCTTCAGCGCTCGTGGCTCCTGACTAGAGATGTGTCAATCCTGATTGATCGAGTTTTTTTGATTCGATCGATCGAGTCACAGTGCGAGTCAATTTATTTATTTATTTTATTTATTTATATAAGTAATGCAAATATTAAAAATAACAGTAAACAATTTCAGCATAGGAATTATGCATAGAAATACTTTCAAAATTGAATCAAAAGCAGAAAAAAGAATACATTGCATAGTCTAGTGGCAACGTCACCTAACTAGGCCGGGACCTGTTCTAAGGTAAACATTTATTTTTGAATGTGCTTGCACAAATACCGTGTTTATAAGAATGGCATATACATATTCCGTGTATGCATAAAATAATGGAATTGCAAAACAATATTAAAAATGACTAAATACTTAAACTAAATAATTAAATTAAAGTTAGAAGTGGAAAATTAAAATGACAGCAAATAAATTCAAATCAGAAAAAAACAAAACAATTTAAAATAGTAAAAATTAGAATAAGAATTTAAACAAAATAGTCCTGCATTTTACTTATAACTAAGATAAAATATGAAATCGAAGACTATCGCGGTTGTTTGACATTATAAATAGGATAGAAAACGAATTTACCGCGTGAAATTTGTAGGACCCGACGTTTCGGTGACGTTGCAGCCGCCGTTGTCTAGGGCAGTCTACCCTAGACAACGGCGGCTTCAACGTCACCGAAACGTCGGGTCCTACAAATTTCACGCGGTAAATTCGTTTTCTATCCTATTTATAAGATAAAATAGTGTTAAAACTAAACAAATTATCTCTTAATATACGTTAAAACATAATAACAATAATAATAATAATAATAAATAAATTAATAATAATATTATAATAATACAATATGTATAAGATTCAAAATATTCAAATGTCCGGGTTAGATTATAATGTCCAGTATTTTAAAAATTCTTTGTCTTCCCTCTTTTACAAGCCAGTTTCTTAGCAGCCTTTTAAAGTAGGTCTTATTTTGTGCTGATTTTATGTCGCCAGGAAGAGCATTGAAAAACCTTGGGGCAATAAATGTATAGGTTCGCTGACCAAAAGTAAATTAACCTTCTGGGTACTATCATATTATTATCTTCGGAAAACCTCCTTGATAGGGTATTTTGAGAAAAATACCCTATCAACGTTTATTTTCCATATTGATAATTAGCAACATTTGTAAACTTTTCAATATAACGGAATTATGATAGCCGACATTCTAATTCTTATTTAATTTAGTATACATCTATTTATGTTTAAAAAATACGAAGGCATATTGCCGGATTGACAATAAAATTATTATACGTTGATTATTCTACATAGAATTTGCATTTCTATTTTAATATATTATTCTCTCTTACTATTTAATGACATTAGTATATTTTGATTATTTGTAAGTAGGTAATATTACAGCCATGACAACTATCATGATAGTTACGTTTTTAATAATTAAATTTTAAGCATTTAATTTTGTGACGCATCCAAGTGTAGGAATGCCTATCTACTGGAGTAGTTGATTGTATTGTATTATATTATACACAACTAGGGAGGTACCTACTTAAGTTTAGTGTATGTGTTTTTATCTTAAATCGTTTTGATACAATGTAACGCCGTGGAGTGGTGGCGTAACAGGACCTTTTTGTAACCACATTTGATGCATTCTTTAAACATAAACCAGACGAAATCATGTCTAATTTAACAAAGAAGAAAAGTTACATATGGAAGCACTTTGATGCTCTCGACGATAAAGTCGCTAAATGCCACAACTGTAGCAATAAAATAAGTTATGCTGGCGGCGAACTGGAAATCTAAACAGACACATGAAAACCAAGCATGGATCGATTCCAGTGGAAACTTACAGAGCGACCACGAAATCAAACAAGACCACCGAATCAAACAACCGACATGGATTTACTACAGCAAATAATATTTCTAGCACGTTGCCGACTACGATAATTAATACACTGTCTCAAGAGACAGTACTGGTACCGCTTCCATCATAACTACAAGATCAGCGACTCACTCAACAATCCAGCATAACAAATTATTTCTACGTATACGTTGCGAAGCAGGAAACATATTTAGTCGAACCTAATTCCGAAACGATCAATTATTGATCGATCGAGTCGTCGATTCGATCGCCATGCAACGGGCGATCATGTCACAACACTACTTCTGACGGTGTGCGATGTTTACCTATCGATTCATGAGAGAGAAGGAGATGCAAGATTTACGATGCCATAGTCCGGCCGCCCTTTGTAAAATATATTTACAAATAATGATTTTAGTCCTCTTAAAATGAAGCAAACAAATTAAGTAAAAAAACCTGTTATTTAAGTAAAGCCTGTTATTTTACAGATTTTAGTATGTGATTAAATTAACTCGTAATAGTATAAGTACCAGAAATAAGATTCCAAAATGGCGATTTCTACTCGGAAGATTAGCCTCGCTCAGACAACCTTCTGGTATTGATCACGACAATGTGCGTTTGATAGTGGAAAAATCCATCTATTAGACTATTGAACATTAAAGGCGTAATTATTATGTATTGAAATCTGCCCCGGGATTCTGAAAAGGCGATACGATACGTCAACGAAATACGACATTGCATTGATACGTCAACGAGACTCGACACAACATCGTCCTCGATCCGATGACTTGACTGATTCTGTTCTAGAATCGCCAGCTAATCTCGGAACTCGATACTACCCATGTGATTCCCATCCCGATATCGTGTTTTGATTGGCCGGGGTCGGCCGTTTAGCAGTGAGCGGCGTATACTGAATTCGGACCGGCCTCTGATAGTGCTTAGTGCTTTGAGCTAAGGAAAATTCCGATCGCAAATTCAGCGAATTTCATTCGATCTTGGGTGGGAATGGTCGGTAATCATTGCTGAATGGGGATTTTTACTGCCATTTCTCAGCTATCTCCTAGAGCAACGACATGCAGACGACACCTAATGTGCTGATGTCTGTCCTTACCTTACTTCTGACGGTTGAAGGACTATCAAATCGCTTCCAGAATTGCAAATATTTTCGAGTGACGACAATCTAGTATTGTATCGTCGCTTCAGAATCCCGGGGATGTCTACCAATAATATTAAAATAATAAAAGCCATGATTTAAAAACCCGTTTGTTACTATATTACTGTTTTATTTTAGATTTGTTTTTAGATATTTTAGATTTAACCCTTCGAGTAGCGGCATAATTTCATGGCAGACCACGGCAATTTATTGGAATTTCTTGCAATATCGCCGCGCTCGACAAAAAGTACTATAACTATGGAACTACTATAGCAATCATAAAAAGAACAACTGCACAATGATTGCATTGAAATTTCGTATATAGAATATTGAAATGTCATTCCGTAAAACAATTAGATAATTATGAATATGAGAAAGTCGTAAAAGCGAAAAAAACTTGGCATTTCTAACTTGTACTTGTCTTACGGATAAATACGAAACCCTATTTAGAAATTGTAAATACTATCGTTATCTTTATTAGATTCTCTATCAAAGGTAAAATTTCTTTTTGCTTCTTTACATACAAAAATATTTAGATATTAGCTCATAAAAACCAATAAAATAATATTAATGCGCGCTTCGGGAGTAAGCCGCCAATATTGGTCGTTACTAGTCAATGGTGTTCTGATGTGCAACCAAATTTGGTCGTTACGTAGCCGAAGGGACAAGTCTATATTTTACCATATAGACTTGTTTGAAATTGCTATCTATTGGGCTACTGAACATAAAAAGAAGATGTTTGAAACTATGAGTGCCATCTACACGTCGCATTTCATAGTAAAATACTAGCTGCCGAAACGCAGTATGGCATTGAGCAATCTAATACCCTATATCAGGGGTCGGCCAGTAATTTCAAGTGGGGTCCTAATACCGTTAATTTTTTTTATCGAGGTCCAGAAAAAAAACTCATAATAATTACTAATTTTCTAAAATTTGCAATATTTTAAAAAAGGGAACAATTTGCTGGGTTTTTATTTAAGACTTTGCGTATTTCCGACGATAATAATCATTCAATTGCATAGATAGGTAAGTTATTTAACAATATTTGGCGATTCAAGTTTCAACCTTCCGTGTTCCGGATCCAGACCGGGTCCGCCTGTTGCCGACAGAGGCCCTATAATATAAAGTTCTCCCTGTGGCCCGGCCTAAGGAACTTAAGGAACAAATTATTGGCCGGAAACTTAATAGTGGTTACGTTTTGGACTAACAAATATTCTCACAATGGTAACTTTACCAAGATATTACCATGTAAAACTATTCATCTACTAAACCAGTCATTGAGTACAGAAATATATGCAAGTATCTCGAAAACAACACAGAAAAAATCAGCAGCACGGATAGTGGCGCAGATCAGTGTCACAAATCAGTACGGAAAGTGGAGTGACTTTTGTCACTGTAAAATTGTGTATCAAGTGCTGAAATCAGACGTTTAATTCTCAGACGGAACGTCAAAATCAGTGCGTATGACATTTTTTTAATCTGTTAAACGGGGGTGTCTCTTTTTAATTGCGCAACATCCAATGGGAGCGCACTTTTTCGTATAGTCTTGTTATTACATGTCATTTGCCAGCAACTTGCCCTTGATGGGCGGCATGGTTAATCTAAGAGAAAAAATATGATGCAGTACTTGACATAATGTTTGTATTGACATCATCAGTAGTTGACATCCATGTCAAATATTGCTTCTAGTAACAGCAATGAAACATAAAATATCGCAAATTTGAAGTTTCCAACGCTATTTCCTTTTAGATTTAGCATTAAAATGACCAATTTTAGTAGTGTGTTTTTTTTTAATAGGCGAGGTAGCAATACTTAGATGGCAATTTAAGAAGAAGAATCATACAATGGGCTCCCGATCTGCGCGTAAGTGAGTGATCAGCTGTGATGTTACGCGAATGTCAGCTGACGTTACGACCTCGAATGAACTCGATTAGGGTAGAGACATACTTAGTTTTAGAAAATCTCAAAATATTTATATCTACAAAACGACACGGCAAGTTTTATTCAAACTCTTAGGAATTAGTTCTTATAATGGCCACTTCAAGTGGTTAAATTTTCCGCGCTTATGAACTATACAGTCTGTATATATATATATATATATATATATATATATATATATATATATATATATATATATATATATATATATATATATATATACATATCCTTCAAATGAACTTGTATTTTATATAAAAACAAAGAACAAAGAATAATGTTTGCAAACACCTGATTGCGTTTGATTTTATAAAGCCTCTTAATGTTGAAAATTGTAGGTGTTGCGAACCATGATTTGCGACGCATCATTTATTGGCTATTACTGGTTGTCGGTAGACTTGTACGGTTGCAATGTTTGTACACCTTAATTATATCTGTTTGTGTAATAATGTTTCGAACAAGTTTGAATGAGATTCAGTCATGTCAAAATAAAAGTCAAAAGGTCAAAATAAAAGTAGATAAATTTATATATTTTTCTTACTCTCAGGCATTCCACAAAACATTGCATTCCATTGGCATCGAGGAATCGTTTGCAATTTACAGGAGTTTTATCAGTCACATTCCACATGGCGATCCATGCTAACTCCAAGACATCATCACAGATACCTTTGCTCAGTCGGTCCAGGATTATATTCAGCATTTTCTAAAATAAAATAATAGAAATTACATAGAAAAACTGGAAATGAAAACAAGAGACGTCAATGTAATACAAGAGACGCAAGAGATGGGGATCTTGAACTGATCCTTGCTAAATGTATAATGGTAGCGCATTTGTTAGATTTGCATTAAAGGTTGATATCAGTTATGAAATACTCGTAATATTGGTATAAACTTTGCAAACAGTGTTTGCGAAAATAAGGAAAAGACTTGAAAAAATATTAAATACAAGCTTTGGATTTAATTGTATCATATCATACTTATAAAATTAGATACAAAAAAGTGATATGAATAGAATACAGTCATCGAGATCGCTAGTAAAAATCGGTGATTTTAGTCCCTTTTTTATGTCTTGTTTGCATTAACGATCTATCTTATACAATATGATTTTTCAGTTTTATTTGCAGATGGATACCTCTATCATTTTTAAAATTGCTATAAATAAATACAAACGGAGCTGCCATGGAATTCACCGACCGGAGTCGGGCCCATCATAATACTATTTTTTTTTTACACTTCTGGGGGGTGAGCAGTGGATTCCGGACTTACGAACCGGCTGTGGTAGGTTTAGGACAGCTGTCTTGCCACATGAGAGCGTTCACCTTACCACCCATTCACTCCCCCTTCGAAGCCATAGAATTTGAGATGCGCAAATCGCAGTTTTAGATAATTTTTCTAAGAGTTGATTATTTTTCTGGAAAGGCCAAGATCTTTAAAGAGGTGAAATAGAGATTTAGCTGGCAGGCCACGAGCGCCAACTTCCACCGCGTGAAGGTGAACAGTGAAGCCGTTCCGGGTTACGGCATTTGCAAGATCATGGTATTTATTTAATTTGTACTCGTGGTCTTTTGGGATATTTGATTCCCATGGAACAGTTAATTCTACAATAAGAGCCACCTTCCGAGATACAGAGTAAAGAGTTATATCTGGACGGAGGGCTGTGCATCCGAGACTTTCAGGGAATTTATACTGCTTAGAGACCGAATCAACCTCCAGAATCCAATCTGTAGCTTTCTCGATTATTGAGAAAGGTTTTGTAGTTAAATGTTTTTTGCCTTTAGAGCCATCCCGCACAAACTGTATTGGGGGTTTGGAGGATACTGTCAAACTCTTGTTGGCACGAGCCACTGAGAGACTAATTACCTCGCGAATAACAGCGAGAACTTTGTCATGGCGGTAAGTGTACCGTCCTTGATCTAAGGCCACCTTGCAGCCAGCTAGAATGTGTCTAGCTGTGCAAGGGGTATTGCTACAGAGGGGACAAGAACTATCCTCGGCAAAGCTCCAACGAGCGAGGTTACTGGGGTCTGGAAGTGTATGCTGAAAGGCATTCAAATAAAATTTCAGCATCTCTGGCGTCCAGTCATAGAGCATTACCTTCCAGTGCATTGGAGGCGGAATGCAAAAGTCCCCAATTGTTGTCCAATCATTCTGGAATTGAAGGCCAATAGCATGAGCCATACTCTTGCTGTCGTAATCTCCCCGCAAAAGAGACTTCTTCAAGTCCACGTCGCTCGTGGTTGTACTGCCATACCCCAGACCAGTGCCATTCTGGCTGATTCCAGTAAGGAACTTTTTGTGGAAGTCTACGCGGGCTTGTAGATCATTTGAATCACTACGGCCACATATTACGTGCTTCGATATTGCCGGATCTTTGGAATTGCACAGAATCGAATTTTTGGTTATTCTGGAGTTGGCGTAGAGCAGAGAGGGCAGTTTAAGCGCTAGCCCAAAATTTTGTTTGGACCTGAAGAGAGTCGAGGGGTCAGCTGGTTTGGCTAAGGACAGCCAGGATTTTAAACTAACTGTCACCAGCGCATCTAGACGGGACAGTTGGGTTTTGGTAAAATCGTAAATAAGAAAGGGCCATGACAAATGTGACGTAGATAACTTAGGGGATAACAAAGCAGCAGAGCTGTGTCTTGTCTTTAATTGGTTTACTGTTAACAATTTAGTTCTTAATTCAAATTTTAATTTTATTTTTTTTATATTTTTATATTGTTAAGGAAACATACACTACATTTGGTACAAAAAGTTAAGTTTAAAAAATTAAACTAATTACATGTTTCCACTTAAACATTCATAATTTAAACACTTTAACCCTTGGAGTAAATGGGTATTTTCATGGATGCATCTGTCTCTTTTGCAGGATTTTCGGCGACATCGACCTTAAAGTACTATAACTACGAAACTACTACACCAATCATAAAAAGAACAACTGCACAATGATTGCATTGAAATTTCGAATATATAATATTGAAATAGCATTTTGTAAAACAATTAGATAATTATGAATAAATATGAGAACGTCAAAGAAGTGAAAAAAACGCGCGACCAGATTTGGTCGACTCGTACTCAACGGATAATTGTTTCACGACCAGATTTGGTTGACTCATACTCAACGGGTTAAAATATCATATTTTTTCTGAAGAATAAACACACATAGGGAGAGGTGGGGACTGGGAAGGAAGGAGTATTAATAAGTATATTTTTTTTATATAAATACAAGTTCCATAATATAGTCTCTATATTATTTAAAGATATTCTTGAATACATATTATTTATTATTATATTATATATTGCGATTACAATGATATGTCAACACCGTCATTAATCATTGCTTTCTAAAGAGCGATAGATGACGTATCGCCGAGCTGCGTATTACAATTTTTTCTTACCCTATACTTGAACTAGTTTTGTGCATAATTAGTCGTGATGGTATACGGAAAGATACCATTCCAAGAATAAGAAAACGAAATGCATTAAATTTAATCTTCCAATTGTGAGACAGGTGGATTAAAAAATATTAAGTCTTAACCTTTCGGAAGCCAGCCTTCACGCGCAGCCACAGCGCAGCACATTTTCGGTCCATTTTGTATATACATACTAACAATATAATTTTTAAATTAATTATCTCTTGTTACCTAATAATTCATAAACTAGTCAGTTTATTTTTGCAAATATAATGTATGTCAGTATCTCTAAAAGTGTTCAATACAGTTAGTGACCGCAATAATATAAATACCAGAAATAGAAATAAGCTTTCAGTTCCCAAGTTCCGATAAAAAGGGTCAGAACTTCGTTTATGGTACAATGTATACACTTTTACAACAGAATTCGTATGAATTTTTAGTTGTTAGTAAAACAATTAAGGCATCTTATTAAAGACCCACTTTGTAAAAAATAATACTATAATAAACTATTCGAATAATAGATACCTAGTGTTAATATACTTAACTTATTTTTCAGATTCACTCGCTATACATACAATTCTACGAAAACAAAAGGTGTTTTATGTTATATTATCTTTTTCATCTATATCTATCTACCCAACAAGACTATGCAAAGGAATTCAGGAAAAAAATATAGTTTTTGTCTATTGACATTCTGTAAATCAATGTATTTAGGTTGTTTTTTTTCCATTTCATTAAAAAATTAATTGTAAATTTTATTTAAATGTTTAATTTATTTATAAAATAAACTTACATCAATAACCCCCTGATCTCCAAGAAATCGTTTCTGACCGCCGTCGACTTGGCAGGCCAGGGAGTTCAGCAGATAAATTGCGACTCTCTGGGCAAAACCATCCACTCCATGTAGAAGTATAGTCACAATTCTCTCATATTCGAAAACCTATAAAAAATAAAATTGAAGAATACGAGATAGTAAGTAGTTATAAGTAATGAAAGACTATCAATAACGAAGCTATCGTAGACAAATCCTTTAAACTTTTATGTCCAGCCAGCAGCGTGCTAGTAATTGAGTTATGCCGCAAAAAATGCAAACTCCGCCTTGCGTTTTTTTGTAAATCATCCAAATTTACATAAATAATAAACACTGATATAAAGTTCGGTACCTTACGGCCTTACATAATACCGTACGAACGATATTTAATATCGTTTTCAATATACTGCTGAAAAGCCTGACCCAGTTCAACAAGAAGTGGGGTTACCGTTTCAAATCAGACGGCCAATACACCTCGTCGTGCCTTGCTTTTGCCGACGACCTAAATTCTATAACCAGGAGCCCCAAGCAGCTATCCCTGCTATTACAGAAAGTGGAGCTGTTCTGCGACTGGTCAGGCTAAATAAAAGTGAAACCCTCCAAATGTTTTTGCCTTGGACTCGCCCGCACAGACACAAAATTTACGTCCTATGACCCTAAATTGGTCTATATGGGCTCTATTATCTCCCTTATAGACCCAAATAACCATTTCAAATTCCTTGGCAGGAAAATCACCTGTCAAGGAAAAGACCTCTCTGGCGATCATGTTATAGAACATTTCAGTAGTTGTCTGGCAAAGATAGATGCCTTGCTAATTTCTGGCCCTCGTAAGGCTTGGATCTATGACAATTATTTAACTTCACATTTGTCATGGCCCTTTCTTATTTACGATTTCACCAAAACCCAACTGTCTCGTCTGAATGCACTGGTGACAGCTAGTTTAAAATCCTGGTTATCCTTAGCCAAACCAGCTGACCCCTCGACTCTCTTCAGGTCCAAACACAATTTTGGGCTAGCTCTAAAACTGCCCTCTCTGCTCTACGCCAACTCCAGAATAACCAAAAATTCAATTCTAAGCAATTCCAAGAATCCAGCAATATCGAAGCACGTAATAAGTGGCCTTAGTGAGTCAAATGATTTATAAGCCCACATAGACTTCCACAAAAAGTTCCTTGCTGGAATCAGCCAGAAAGGCAATGGTCTGGGGTATGGCAGTACAACCATAAGCGATGAGGACTTGAAGAAGTCTCTCTTGCGGGGAGATTACGACAGCAATAGTTTGGCTCACGCTATTGGCATTCAATGCCAGAATGATTGTACAACAATCGAAGACTTTTACATTCCTCCTGCAATGCACTGGAAAGTAATGTTGTATGACTGGACGCCAAAGATGCTGAAATTTCATTTAAATGCCTTTCAGCATACGCTTCCAGACCCCAGTAACCTTGCTCGTTGGAGCTATGCCGAGGATAGTTCATGCCCGCTTTGTAGCAATACCCCTTGCACAACCAGACATATTCTAGCTGGCTGCAAGGTGGCCTTAGATCAAGGACGATACCGCCACGACAAAGTCCTTGCTGTTATTTGCGAGGTAATTAGCCTCTCAGTGGCTTGTGCTAACAAGAGTTTGAAAGTACCCTCCAAACCCCCAATACAGTTTGTGCGGGATGGCTCTAAAGGCAAAAAACATTTCACTACAAAACCTTTCTCAATAATCGAGAAAGCTTCAGATTGGATTCTGGAGGTCGATTCGGTCTCTAAGCAGTATAAATTCCCTGAAAGTCTCGGATGCACAGCCCGCCGTCCAGATATAACTCTTTACTCTCTATCTCGGGAAGATGGCCCTTATCGTAGAATTAACTGTTCCATGGGAATCAAATATCCCAAAAGACCACGAGTACAAATTAAGTAAATACCATAATCTCGCAAATGCCGTCACCCGGAACGGCTTCACTTTTCACCTTCACGTGGTGGAAGTTGGCGCTTGTGGCCTACCAGCTAAATCTCTGTTTCACCTTTTTAAAGATCTTGGTCTCTCCAGGAAAATAATCAACTCATTCTTAACCCCTCGCGGCCCGCGGTTTGAATTTTAATGTGTGCCTTACGGCCCGTAAGAAATTCGCGAGTCTCAAAAAAAAGATGGCGTTTCAGAAAAAAAACGATTACTCCGAAACTGTCACACCGATCGTCTAAAAAAGACCTGTTTTATGTTCCTATTGAAATTTGCTATTAGATATTTGTAACGTCGTTATGTAAAGCAATAAAGATTATTCATAATTATTAGTCGATTAAATAATCCATAATTAGCGGTCGGCCTCGCCTGGCCATTTCGGGCCGTCTGGGGTTCGACGGTAAATATCAATTCTGGACGTTTCGGGCCGTCTGGTACGCGAGGGGTTAAAAACATTATCTAAAACCGCAATTTCCGCATCTCTAATTCTATGGCTTCGAAGGGGGAGTGAATGGGTGGTAAGGTGAACGCTCACATGTGGCAAGACAGCTGTCCTAAACCTACCACAGCCGGTCGTTAGTCTGGAATCCACTGCTCACCCTCCAAAAGTGTAATAACACTATATGATGGGGCCGTTTTCAGCCGGTGAATTCCATGGCAGCTCTGTCTATATTTTATTTAGTATTTTATTTATTGCAAAAAAAAATGTAAATGTAAAAGTTGAGAAAAAAATCCTCAGAAGGTAAGGTGCTGCTATTCTATGCAAAGTTAATATTGACATATTTCTAGATGTAACATTGTAAAAAAAAGTTTAAAAAAGTAGAATGTAAGGTTTTTTAAAAAAACCTAAACATAGTGTAGAGTTGTAAAAAAATATTAAACATTTCTGTAAAAAAAGATGTACATTTGATCTTGATAATTGATTATGCTTTAATTAATTATAAAAGTAGTAAAATTCCGAATTTGTGAATGCTTTATGTTTTTTATTGTTCACATTGACCTAGAGCGTCAATGTTGGTTGTGTTACTTCACTCCCTACACATGAACGGTCGACTTGTTCTGCTCGAAGATAGCGTTCGATGTCGGGGGTGAAGTTGGCTGTAAGATGATTCTCTTGCGTAGCCAGCTCTCAGTTGTTCCTTTTCACTTCCTAGTGACGACGTAGACAATCGCAGCTGTCATTCCAACTGCAATTGCTATTATGAGAATATCGGAAGTTGTAGCAGCCATTGCCGTTGCAGATGAACTTGCTCTCATTTTGATAAATTGATTTCTTTTTCGATGAGTGTGAATAGCGTCCGTAGCCCTGTTGACACCGGTTCCCCTCGTTGTTACCGAAGTTAAGCAGCGGCGGGCGCGGTCAATACTGGGATGGGTGACCGTCTGAGTGTTTGACTGCATGATGCTACAAATGCCCACCTAGAAGATGGTGCAAATAGGCAACAAGGAGGGTTCCATGAAAATACATGCCATGCCAGCTGACCCGCAAATATGGCTGGTCAGCTGTTCCCCATAGGGTACACGGCACAGAACAGTAACGTCAGGAAATACATAAAAACTCTTAAGTTATGTATAAGATGTATCAAGTATAATCTAGTAATTTTTTTTTTATTTTTTTTTATTTAGGTAAAAAACAGCCATAAACAAATGTTTTTACACATACACTTAAACAAATAGACCTACATTACCATTAATTTTAACAAAACTTGTAAATGTAGCCACAACAATGTAAATGTCTAGTCGGATCGAACTGTTTTCATTTAGTACGAGTATCTAAATTATTGGCTGTAAACTAAAACTAATGCAACAACAAATCACTCAACTGTTTCCTAAAAGTAATTAATGACACTGAGAATATATCTATGTCGTTCAAAACTTCATTATAACACATGCAAGAGCGTCTGAAGAAGGTATTTTTTGCGTAGTTTGAATGAAAAGAGGGAATATAGAAAGTATCTTTTGAACGTGAGGAGGAAGACCGCGGGATTTTAAAAAGAATTTTTTCCAAAAGGGGTGCAGAGTTGATGTGGCTATGAATATTTTTATATAAGAAAATGCTGTCTAAGAATTTTCGTCTTGAATACAGAAAATGCATTTTGTGTGTTGTTACTCTCTCTGCGTAATCGGTGCAGAGGCTACCTGTCCGAAAGTCCAATGATTTTAAACATTTCTTTTGTACCCTCTCAATCCTATCTTACTAATTTCATAAAGTATCTTTGAAATAATATATTCGAAGCATTATATATATATATATATATATATATATATATATATATATATATATATATATATATATATATATATATATATATATATATATATATATATATATATATATATATATATATATATATATATATATATATATATATATATATATATATATATATATATATATATATATATATATATATATATATATATATATATATATATATACACAACATTTCGCATTCGCATTTGTATGCAACACAAATCATTCGAATCTTATTAAAAACTAGACGCAAGCAGCTGTTGCAATAATGCACTTCATGAGGTAAAATGCAGCACCATAGAGAAATTTAAAAAAGTAAATCTGCATATAGTCTTCTCGCCAAAGAGCACAAAATTAGGGTTAGCTGTATATGAGACTACTTAATATGAAATCGAAGACTATCGCGGTTGTTTGACATTATAAATAGGATAGAAAACGAATTTACCGCGTGAAATTTGTAGGACCCGACGTTTCGGTGACGTTGCAGCCGCCGTTGTCTAGGGTAAACTGAAGAGCTGTCAGTCCGTTGTTTTGCGGGTAGGCCGCAAACCGCTGCCGCCACTGCGTAGGTTATAACGGTGGTGGGGGGCCGGGCTCGGAGCGCGGGAATTTTTAAAATCCGTCTTGCACACAACACTCACTGTATCCTGTTTTACGTCTTTGCGTTCGGCGTTCGGCGGCGGGAACATTTTAAGAAGAGGGTTCCACGTAGAAGAGAGTTTGTAGCCGTCATCTCTATTGAAGTTCGGAGTTCTTCTTATTTCAATGGCTTCCCGGATCATGCGAGGAAAGTAGAATTGTTCCTTGGATAGAACAATGGGATTTTGAAACTGCATCCAGTGGTTACTTCCGCTATCCAATATATGTTCGCAGATCGCCGATTTTTCTCGCTGAACGTTTTTAACAGCTTTGATGTGTTCTGTCAGTCGCGTGGCTATGGGCCGTTTCGTTTGTCCAACGTAGGCTAGACCGCAGCTGCATTCGACTTTATACACACCCGGGGTTTGCAGTGGTATTACATCCTTTACAGGCCTCAAAAATCGAGCTATATTTTGGGTCGGTTTGAAGATCGTTTTTATATCGAATCTGTTTAGCATCTTACTTATTCGATCTGTCACGCCCTTGACGTATGGTAAGAATGCTCTTGATCTGCTCGGTTTTTGAGTTTCGTCCGTATTAGATCGTGTGCGTGTCTCGTGATATTTTCCGTATCCATTTTTCCTAAGGACATCATTGACATGTTCCATCTCCTTCGGAAAATGCTCAGTGTCGCATAGATCGCGTGCTCGATTCACGAGCGACGTTTGCACTGAACGTAGATGGTAGGGATGATGGTGTGAGCTTGCATGCAAATATCTGTCCGTATGTGTAGGCTTCCGATATACCGTATGTCCGAGAGTATTGTCACTTCTCCTCGTCACTTTGACATCCAAAAATGGTAAGGAGCCGTCCTTCTCTACTTCATAGGTGAAACTGATTTTTGGGTGTATGGAGTTTAGATGACCCAGGAATTCTTTCACCGTTTGAATGTTGCCTTTCAGGATGCAGAAGGTATCATCCACGTAGCGAAGCCAGAGAATGGGTTTAATTTTGGAGGTTTTTATGGCTAATTCCTCAAAATATTCCATATATAGGTCACTAACTATCGGCGATACGGGGCATCCCATTGCTACTCCGTCGATTTGTTTGTAATAATCGCCGTTCCATAGAAAGTAGCAGGATGTCAGGCAATGTTGAAGCATGTCGGCGTAGCTAATAGGGAGGTCCTCAGACCTTAGTTTATCTCTCACCACCGTAAGACACTCCGAAATGGGCAAATTCGTAAATAAAGATTCGACGTCAAAGCTCACCATTATTTCGTCTTCGGCCAGTTTTAAGCTTCTAATAATGCTTACGAAATGTCGCGAGTCTTTCACGTAAGACGTCGTTTTGCCCGTAAGCGGTTGGAGGACACCAGCCAAGTGTTTTGACAGAGGATATGTGGGGCTGTCGATTTGGCTCACAATCGGTCTCAATGGTGCATTATCCTTATGGATTTTAGGTAAGCCATATAATTTCGGTGGCTGTACGTTACGTGGTTTAGTGAGATAAGCTATTTCTGGGAGGGAAGTGACAGATTTATCGATTAAAACTCTCGTTTGCCTGGTAATTCTGCTCGTGGGATTGTAATTCACCTTCTCGTAAGTGTTGGCGTCTTCTAAGAGCGTCCCAATTTTCCGCTCGTAGTCCACAGTATCGAGTATCACGGTTGCGTTGCCTTTATCGGCCCGCAACACAACTACGTCCTTATTATCCCGTAGAGATTTTAAGCTTTTTCTCTGGGCGGCTGTGGTGTTCGACTGTGGGAGCTTGGCCTTGCGTACAAAGACAGCCACATCCTGTCGCAGTAAGTCGGCCTCTGGCGCAGGGATCTTGTTACGAGAGATGACTTCTTCAATGCCACCGATAATACTTTCCACAGGCAAACGGTTCGGTGTCGGTACATAATTTAATCCCCTGCTAAGAATTTCTGTCGTCGGCTGGTCAATGTCAATTTTCGAAAGATTAATGACAGTACTTACAGCGTATTTCGGTACTTCCTTGCGGGAATGCCCTGCGTTTGCCAGGCGCAGAAACTTGGCATTCAAACGGTGAAAGAATTCCTGGGTCATCTAAACTCCATACACCCAAAAATCAGTTTCACCTATGAAGTAGAGAAGGACGGCTCCTTACCATTTTTGGATGTCAAAGTGACGAGGAGAAGTGACAATACTCTCGGACATACGGTATATCGGAAGCCTACACATACGGACAGATATTTGCATGCAAGCTCACACCATCATCCCTACCATCTACGTTCAGTGCAAACGTCGCTCGTGAATCGAGCACGCGATCTATGCGACACTGAGCATTTTCCGAAGGAGATGGAACATGTCAATGATGTCCTTAGGAAAAATGGATACGGAAAATATCACGAGACACGCACACGATCTAATACGGACGAAACTCAAAAACCGAGCAGATCAAGAGCATTCTTACCATACGTCAAGGGCGTGACAGATCGAATAAGTAAGATGCTAAACAGATTCGATATAAAAACGATCTTCAAACCGACCCAAAATATAGCTCGATTTTTGAGGCCTGTAAAGGATGTAATACCACTGCAAACCCCGGGTGTGTATAAAGTCGAATGCAGCTGCGGTCTAGCCTACGTTGGACAAACGAAACGGCCCATAGCCACGCGACTGACAGAACACATCAAAGCTGTTAAAAACGTTCAGCGAGAAAAATCGGCGATCTGCGAACATATATTGGATAGCGGAAGTAACCACTGGATGCAGTTTCAAAATCCCATTGTTCTATCCAAGGAACAATTCTACTTTCCTCGCATGATCCGGGAAGCCATTGAAATAAGAAGAACTCCGAACTTCAATAGAGATGACGGCTACAAACTCTCTTCTACGTGGAACCCTCTTCTTAAAATGTTCCCGCCGCCGAACGCCGAACGCAAAGACGTAAAACAGGATACAGTGAGTGTTGTGTGCAAGACGGATTTTAAAAATTCCCGCGCTCCGAGCCCGGCCCCCCACCACCGTTATAACCTACGCAGTGGCGGCAGCGGTTTGCGGCCTACCCGCAAAACAACGGACTGACAGCTCTTCAGTTTACCCTAGACAACGGCGGCTGCAACGTCACCGAAACGTCGGGTCCTACAAATTTCACGCGGTAAATTCGTTTTCTATCCTATTTATAGAGACTACTTAAGTTGCTTTATCACATCTCAATATCGAGCAACAATGATTTGAAGATCATATGGAATCGCTCAGTGGCGCACGTTGAGATTGGGACCTAACCTTTCAGCTGCGGCTTTCTCCAAAGTCTGGGAAAAAATAACACTGGGAGATGCTTACAAGAGAGTTTCGATACTTAGTGCACTAAAATGGCAATAAAAAGGAATTATTTCACTATGAACTAATTTTATTAGGTCGGTAAATATTATTAAAAAGTAAAGGCAGCCAGTATTGCCAAGTTAAATAGACATTGTTGACATAATTTTATTTTTATACAGAAATATGAACTTTCCCATATTGCTTGGTGGGTGTATATAATCAAATTTTTATTTAGAAGCTGTATTGTATCAGGTTTTTCAGTTTATGTAACAAGAAAAAGTCACTACTTCATATTTAGTCCATTTTTAGTTGATTTTTCAATGAAATAAAGGCGGGTTCTTATAAAATATGAAAATGACTGTCACCGGCTGTCACTGTCTTTGAAATATATTTTGGAACATGAGGTTTAACATAAACATTAAAAGCCATAGATCCCTATAATAATATTATGACGCTTGGTTACCGCTTATCAAAGAATAATACATATATTCCAGATCAATAAAGATATATTACTCACCACATCGGAAGGTATTTTGAAGTCGCACAGAGTTAAACAACCAATTTGCATCATATTCTCGTCTTCCAGATGTTCTTGCATTCCATTCAAAAGGGCTGTTATAATACGTTGCTTTAATTTCATAACGACAGCCTTGTGAGGATCCTTTACTTTTACTATGTAGAAAAGAGTCGAACTAAAAAAGAATACCATAAAATTTTATTTTATTTTAAAGTCAATTTATAATGGATTTGTATCTTGCAGCCATCTGAGACATAATATTTAGTATTGCTTTCGTATTACTGCAATTATTAATATTTTACATTATAGTAATATTTCAAGAATAATAATATTTCAAGTCTGATATAGATTAATTTTCAGGAATCAGGGAAACCATCGAAACATACTGTGGGCCAAAGGTATTCTCAGATAGCATCTATTGCATAGCAAGGAAAAAAAAACATTAATTAGCGGGGATTGACGATTACGTAAAGGCTTTTAATTCTGTTGATGCTTTGGGAGTTCCAGATCCGATAAAGCATTATTATTATTATTTATTCTGGACAGGCAGCTTTGCTGATACGTCCAGATCAGATCTTGTACAGCTAAACATTATTAACAATATAATATAGACAATATTAACAAGTTTTTAGGTACAAATCGAGTCTGTTTTTAAATTGATTGATAGAGCTTGCACTAATCACTTCAAAAAGGTAGTTTATTCCACATGTCCACCACTCTATTTTGCAGAACGTTCTTAAGAGGATTAGATTTAAATTTTGCACGGTTAAGTTTTTTTGTGACCTCGAAGATTTGTGTTGACGTTGAATTTGTAAATATTCTTCAGTCCAGGTATATCGTAATAATCTGTTAGAATTTTATATGTCTCAATCAGGTTCCCTCTTTGTCTTCTTTGTTTGAGAGTAGTATTTCGAAGTAATTTCAAGCGTTCATAATTCCATTTCTTCAGGTCCACTGGCATTTTGGTTGCCCTTCGCTGAACCTTTAACAGGATATCTACATCTTTGCATAAGTAGGGGCTCCGGAGCTGATAGCCATACTCAAAAATAGGTCTCACATATGCCTTTTAGATCTTTATAAAAACCTCTATTGACAGATGTTGGAAAGCCTTCCTTATTCGATAGAGAGTAGAGTTGGCTCTTTTAGCAATTCCAATTATGTGTTTTTCCCATTTGAGATCATCAGTAATTGTTATTTCAAGATCTTTTTGTTGTTTGACTGCTTCTAATTGGGCATTTGCCAGAAAATATTATTTGTTGGGGTCGCTTTTCCCGATATGAAGCACTACACATTTCTCAGTATTTAAGGTAAGCAACCAATCTTCCGTCCATGCTTTAATCTTGTAAAGATCTTGCTGAAGCTGTTCACTGCATAGAATAGGATTTGCAAAGAATTTTGTGTCATCGGCAAAGTAGCTGCTCTGCGATGCGATTGAGGCTTGAAGATCCGTAATATACAAGGTGAACAAAACTGGACCCAGCACTGACCCTTGGTGTACTCCTCTGGATACAGTGAAATAATCAAATTTAAAGTCGCCTACTTTTACTTGGAAGGTGCGACCAGTTAGGAAGTCTGATATCCAACTTAGAATTTTTCCTCGAATTCCGAGATGTTCAAGCTTTTGCAGAAGTCTTTTTACAAGAACTCTGTCTAAGGCCTTCGAAGCTTTTACCGAAGTCAAGATATATAACAATGGTCGGTATACTTCCATCCCAGTTCTCGGTCCAGCGGTTGAGACAAAGAAGTAAGTTGGTGACAGTGGAGCGCCCGGGAATAAAACCATGCTGCTCATTTGGAACAATTTTGTTTTGCGATATAAATTTGCGTAATTTTGCTGCGATGGTTCTTTCCATGGATTTGCAAGTAATGCAAGTTAAGCTGATGGGATGGTAATTGGAAGCACTGTGCTTATCTCCATTTTTATAGATTACAATTGCGTGTTTCAAGTCTGCAGGTAATTTCCCTGGTGTGATTGTTTGCTGCATAATTACAGCTAGCGGTTTACTAAACTGACTTGCACATTCCCTCCAGAGTAAAGCCGGTAAGTTGTCTGAACCCATGGCGGATTCGACGTTTAGCTATTTTAAAGATTTTTTCATTAAATCTGTACTAATATGAACATCATCAAAACAATTGTTAACTCTGGTCAGGTTAGTTAGAGGTGGTAAAGGTCCATCAGGTTCGTAAACGTAGGCATTATTAAACCGCTTAGCAAAAATATCCGCAATATCAAGAGGGTTGTATGTGTTAGAGTCAGTTGCAGTTGTAGAAGTTTTTGGGTTGAAGTTGCATCTTGATATATCCATAGAATGATTTAGCCCTATTGTTGACGAGGTTTCTTTTGAAGTTTCCTCTGGATCTTCTGATTTCTGAGACGAGTCGGTTGTTTGTTATTCGATATTGCCGATAAGAAAAATCTTCGTCTTGAAATTTTATAGGTATACCAAAGTTTCCTTTTTTCACTTGATAATTTATTGATATCTCTGTTAATCCAGGGTTTGTTAATTTCCTTGGGGCGTTTTTAATTTAAGGATGGGGGTGTGTATATATCCAGAGTGCTTTTTACTGCCATTTTGAGGTTTTCCCAGTTGTCATTAGTGCCGATGTTAGGGTGTGAAGGATGGTTAAGATCCATTAGATGCTCCTCCAACTCGAAAGATTTTCTGATAGATTCAAAATTTGCTTTCCAAAAGCATCATCTCGGCTCTCTGATTTCTACTGGTTTAGCAAAGTTAGTTTCAGCTTGCAGGTTGGCCATAATGGCAATATGGTCGCTTTTTCCAATATGTGACATGTATTTGACGTTTGTAATAAGGCCTTGGTCGTTGCATAAGATCAAGTCAAGTAGAGAGATTTGCTTGTTTCCGTATCTTGTGGGCTGGTTAACAAGTTGTATTAAAGGAGTGGCTGCATACATTTCCAAAAACAGTTTTTCTACCTCAGTGCAAGCTTATTGGTTCATTTCATTCCATTTGATATTCAGCAAATTAAAGTCACCAAACGCTACGACCGTGTTTAGCTCAGAGGCCTCTTTTAGGTTCTCTATGAGGATTTTATCACTCGTTTGTATACCATATGATGGCGGACGGTAGATGCCCACAAGGAGAAACCTGACTGCTGCACCCTATGTTAAGCCAAAGTGCTTCCGTTTCGCTGCTTTCATATGATTTTTCGAGTGTTGCCCTAATTGGTGAGTTTTGGTAAGCGTCAGCAACATAAATAGCCACTCCACCATATTTGGTGCCATTGCAAACATTATATAGAAGTAATTTGCGATCTTCACCTATTTTCTATCTGTAACCCAAAAGGCTAGGTTGCACGAGCTTACCGATCTAATTAAAATAGAATGAGGGGTAAAGTAAGGTACTACCCTCTCTTGTGAGCTTTCCACAAATACATTAGAATGCTTAAGTTGCACTGCTGGGAAATGCAGGGATAAACATAAATTGCCAATTCCTTTCCCATTTAAGATTCGCTGACGATATAAAGCTTTTCAACCAAGATCATGCTCCAGGATTTAAGTGATTCTTCTAAACAGGCTTCGTAGAAAGCGCTCATAATATTCAGTAATGTAAAGTTCTGAGTAATGTAACCATGGCATTGAATGCATGTATGCACTGTAACTTTTTTTCATTTCATTATTATTAAGAGGATCTATCAATACATTTAAAAATACCAGCCGGTAATGTGATTCATATTTGCAGTGTCTCTACATGAGTGAGTAAATTGGTAAACGGAGTGAATGCAATTAAATCACAATGTCGGAATGGTTACCAATGTGCAAAATGTAAAAAATAGCAAATTTAAACAATTACCTGCCAGACACTTGAATATTCTCCTCGTGAATATGTTGATTCATAGCTCGCAAAACCACCGCTAACGCTAGATCAATGCGCACTATATCCTCCGCATTATCAGTTCGGAAAAGGACTAAAAGGTCATTCAGAACGCGAGTTAAAATTTCAGGACGGTCCATGTATGCAATAGCAGCTGTGATGATTTGCTTTTCATTTTTATCTCCAGAAACCTGTGTGAAAAAAAGAAAGAATTACTTCCAATTTGGTTAGTTTTATAATTATGGCTCATATCACCGAACTTAAGCAACATTGGGCGCAGTTGGTCAGTCGATGGGTGACATTCCAAATTCGCTTTTCATATCATGAATAGTTTGTCACTTCTGACACTTCCCAATTGCAAGGTTAAATCAAAACCGAGATGGTTTTCAAAGCACCACTGTGTACCCATTCTCAGTGATCTCAGAAACATAGGCTTACCAATAAGTTATATCTTTTTTTGTACATACCAGATAAATCCATCACTCAAATAGGCACAGCCAATAACAGAATCTATAATATAAATAAAGGAAGAAAGCGTAGCCAGATGTCAGTGCAATGTTCACCAATTATTACAACTCTACCATAGACTCACAATCCCATATGTCACAATACTATAGGACGCAACTGCTGCGCAATATCTTTGGTCATTATGGCCACAGCATATCAGACAGTAGCTTCTCTTAAAACAAAATTGAAATGTCGGCTAGTCGGCCCCAAACGTTTGAAAAATTCACCAGCCTTTACCTGCGCGAGTCTAACCAAAGGCGTTGCGGCAGCATGAACTTAGCCAGTAGCCAGATGTCAGTGCAATGTTCACCAATTATTACAACTCTACCATAGAGTCACAATACCATATGTCACAATACTATAGGATGCAACTGCTGCGCATTATCTTTGGTCATTATGGCCACAGCATATCAGACAGTAGCTTCTCTTAACCCTTCAGGCCTCGGCCCCTCAGCCGATTGACAAGTTGATGTCCCAAAAAATTTTAGTAAAAATTAGTAAAAAATTTGATTTATGACACTGTCTCACCAAAACATTAATTACTGCCAAACCACTGTATCCATAATTAAAATAAAAAATATTAACATAATAAAACATAATAAAATCAAACAAATTAAATTAAAATAAAATTAAAACGGGGCCGTCACACTGAATCGTGTTTTGGCCGATATCGGCCAATCGGGGCTCTAGGGGTTAAAACAAAATTGAAATGTCGGCTACTCGGCCCCAAACGTTTGAAAAATTCGCCAGCCTTTACCTGCGCGTAAGTCTAACCAAAGGCGTTTGTCGAGACGTACCCCTCTGACCACAACCCCTCTCACGGGTTGTGACGTAGCTGGACGTAGAATGTACTGTCCAAAGTCTTCTACGTTCACTGCAGGGCGATAGAACGACTAATCGTTAAAACGTCCTGTGGTGACGGGCTCGCCCGTTGTAGTTGACACCCCAAGATGACCACATACCTCGCACCCTCTTCCCGCAATGCCCTGTAGGTTGAGTGTAAAGCTACTGTTTGGTATACTGTGTTATCGCAGTTTAGTTAGCAGTCAATTGACTTGTTTGACGTCGACTCTTCTCTTCAGCAGCATGAACTTTTAGCACAGCCAGCGCAAGCCAAGCATGGTCGAGAGTTACAGTTAGCCCATTCAATGACAGTGGTTTTTGAGGAAAAAAATAGTTTAAGGCGAATAACCCTGTCCTCAAAAAGGGTTAAGAGGCCTATTACAAAATAGCGTAGGTATTCTTTTAAAATGAGTTTAAAAAATGAACGCATTTTTTTTTGGATGTAACTATAAAAGATAGGATAAATAAATAAATAAATAAATAAATAACTATTCAACCCTGGGAGAAAACCGCGGCACTGAGCGCTCTTCTCTTGCGCAAGCAAATATATACACAATTTCTAATTGTTTTTTGCAGTGTTTTCTCCTTTCTAATGACAATAATTTATATTATGTCGTATTGCTAAAAGAGTGAACTTTAATATAGTATAAGTATTATATAAGAATCTTATTTTATTTCTGAGAAAATTAGAATGATACAGGAAGTTTTTTTTTAAATTTTGTGTAATTGTAAGTAATGTATACCTTGGATATGTGGTCAAAAAACGAAAAAATAAGGCCGCTATGGTCAACAAGAATACATGACGGACATAAAAAAAAATAGTATACGGTTTTCGTTGTAGTGATATTACTGTATTAAGGAGCTCAAAGTTTGCCTTCCGAGCGTTTTACGAATAACGACTTTCGGAAAATGGGCTGAATAAGTAAATAATATTCGTTATATCTAAAATTAAAGGCCGCTATGGTCAACATCAAGAAATGGTCCAGGTAATTCAGTAATTAAAGTTTGTAGAAATCTCTTCATTTCTTGGAATTAGAACGCCAAAAATCCACTTTTCTTGCCTTTCTGGAAAAAATATGTGATAGGGCTCTTAAGACTATCAAAATGGGTTGATGTGGCAAACTCCGACAAATATCTGCTAATTGCCATCACAATGTTGATGGCATGGAATGTGCTCCTAACAATAGAAGAACACTGGTCTAAGGATCCTCTCTTAGCATCTTAGATCTTCCGTAAAAAATATGCCAAGGGATCGTTATCATTTGATTTTTAAGCTATTGCATAGCTTTAATCGCAGGCCTAGGCCAGCGCGGCGACCGAATGAAGAAATTTCTTAACGAAAATTAATGATTTTAAACTGATAATTACGTCTAAACGAGTACTGCTTACGATTCGAAAAAAATATATGTTAAACAAGAACATTTTCCTAATTTTGAATTCTTAGTTTTGAATATTTTAGATTTTGTTTATATTACATAGTGTAATTAGTTTGTGAAATTAGGTCTAACCGAACACAAAAACGATTACTACGCAAATACTATCTGGCGTATTATTATGAAACCTGCACCATTTTAAAGATAATTTAATTATCTATCTTTTTATCTACGATTTTTTTCGAATAATCCGTTTTTTTTGCTTTATCGAATGAAAAATTCGTGCGTGGCGCTCTATCGGAAGACGTTTAAATTATTCCGAATCATTTGCTACCGCAGCCGCAAATGATTCGGAATAATTTCAACGTTTTCTGATAGAGCGCAGTTATCTGATATCAGAAAAAATAAAATAAATAAATAATTATAATTGCATAAGTTGTTAAAAATGCTATGCAATAGCTTTACCGCGGCAGTCCCCGAGTGCCACACGTATTTTTTCTTTTTTCTATGCTTCTTTTTAGCGCTCCTGCAGAAGATTCTGAGGATCGTCTACATAAGGTCCTTCTACATAAGCTCTCTCTCATTGATACCAGCAGAAAAAAGTTTGCATCATCATTTACGCCCTCCAGAAATTCATGCATCGATGAAAGTATCGTTCTGTTTAAAAAGGCCGCCTAGTTTTTATGAACAATATGTTCCCAATAAACGATACTGTTTTGGCGTAGTGGCAGAGCTCTCAATTTTATTGTGTACAAGGTCTGATCAGAAAATAACCAAACTTCTTTTTTTTTAAACCTTATTATTAACTTACATATCATTGGTCCTTTTCCCTTCAAAGTACTTCCCTACCCCCTATTGACACTCTTTTCCCAGCGGTGTTTCCGTTTTGCGAAGCAGTCCTATACACTTTTATTTGAGATGGCCTTCAAGGTCTGTGACGAATTTGCATCGATGCCATCAATACTCTAAAAACGGCCTCCTTTCAGCACTGATTTTAATTTCGGAAATAGAAAAAAACCGCAAGGAGACAGGTCTGACGAGTAAGGAGGCTGCGGGAAGACAGTCATCTGATTTTTGAATTATCGAATAAAAAAAATAAAAAATATTTTCATGATCTATTTAATGGGTAGAATCACCCCTTAAAATATTGTGCACAATTAGCAATTTAAATTCCACGGTGTATACAGTTTCAGCCAAACCATTCAACAGCTTTGGACATCATATTTGAAAACAGCAGGAAGGACTCTTTGTCTCTTTTTCAACTTCCAAATGTTGATACATAAGATTATGTGCCAATTTCAAATTGAAATGAAACAAGAGAAACCTGTAGAAATGTGAGATTATGTGCCAATTTCAAATCGCCATGAACGTGAGAACCTATTAAAACTTACATTATGTGCAAATTTCAGTTCTCCTATTGACATTAAAATAATCTTTTCTAGGCACTATTTTAAAACAATATCATCTCCTTTTTTTAAATTTATTATCCAGGAAATGGTCTCGGGTAAATTTTAGCAAATGTGCAATATTTGCTTGCAATGCATTTTCATTTGCCAAGAAAACATACACATACACATTTTTGGCATCATCACTGGGGGTCTTTAATGTAACATTTGTCTTCAATTTTATGGCCGATTTTTTATTCCGTTAGAAGTTACCTATTTCCTGGGCCCACAAAACACATCATTGACTAAACAGTAAAACCAGCATTAAATAACTTCACTATTATTTCAAATAATATATTTATGGTAATAGGTAGATGAAATCCATAAAATACTGGCAGCTTGCATTTCCCAAAATAAGCTTCGAAACATGATAAACTGAGCAGTTTTATGTGGTCCAAAAACTATCTATGTTTTTCTTTAATTATTTATTTTATTTGATAAAGAAAATTGTATGAAACGTTAATGAACCTAATTTTTGAATGCTATTAAAAGCAGGAGATTTATGTTCCATATGACGCTGTTCAGTATACCAGCCTCTAAATTTAGAGAATTGGCCTATCGGCGTAAGGTAATGGAATGATTACTTGTTATCTGTAAGCTTTGGAACTGACGATCCTCAATGAAATAGCATAAAAAATGTCATTTGATGACCATTTCAGTTTTTTTCAAATAATGGTTTGATCTGTCCTGGAGAGGAAAAGTTTCCCAATATAGGAACCCCCTCATTTGTATAAAAATCTCCATCCGATTTAGTATTCTCCTAAAGGTGGTCCATCACATTTTTTCATTCCCTTTATGTTTCTAATATATTGATGTTATATAAATTAAATTAAAATTTATATAACATCAATATAAGACACATAAGGAGAATAAAGAAAGGTGATGGACCACCTTAAGAGAATATTAAATCAGATGGAGATTTTTATACAAATGAGGTAGTTTCTATATTGGGGTAAACGTCATATATATGGTAAGATTCATAGTGTGTCCACGTTCTAGTATGAGCTGTTCGATGATTATATTTTTTTTTTTAAAGAACACTGAGTGCGCTGGCCAACACTTTATTTCTATTCTGATACCCCATCCGTTAGAAATAAGTACGATGTGCTCATAGTTCACCGGAATTCCTTCAATGAAGTCTACAATACATGAAGTAAACTCATTTGCAGTGACGCCCCCATCAGCTTCATGCCACACGTACAAGTGCACATCGCCATTATTCAAAATATAAATAGTGAAGTTGTGAATAATAATAATAAGCGCTTGACGCTAGTAGTTTCGGACAGAACAAAACACTTTGTAGGTCCATCCTTTGTAGGTTATAACAAGTTTTTTTGTCAGAAGCTGATTCTTTTGCGTTTGTCTTTGCAATGTTTGCTTCTGTCTTTTTCTCTATGTGTATATCATACAACTCCTTTGTGAACATTTTCCTCTTTGTATGAGACACAGTTGTCCCACTGGTCCTTTCTTGGGTTATCTATTGCGATGTTTTCTTTTTTAAGAATATTAGCAAGCAATTTTCTGCCAACTGGTGTTTTTTCATTGCCAGCACACCTTTCTTTGTACACTTGATTTGCTTTCTACACCACTATTGTTTATTGATTTCTTTGGACACCACTATTGCTTTAGAATTGACATATAAAATTTACTGTCAACATGTAAAATTTAGTGCTGCAATGACAAATTCGTTGAGAACCGTTATTTCCATAAATTCGCAAAACTGCTATGTGATCAAAATTTACCAAAAATTACATCATGCTAAATGTGCTATGTGTTAAATGTACACATAGCAGATTTTATTTGTCCCAATGCTAATAGCAGATTAGGTTGTTGTGCTGTGGCATGATTTTGGCCCCTCAGAACATAGCAGAAATGCACCAGTCGATGCATAGCAGATTTTCCCATCATTCTGTATCCAAAAGTTGTTTTATCAAAAAAGTACACATAGCTCGTTTGGTCGGAATAACGACGATATATTAGAAGGCGACACTTTCACCTGTTTCTTTTCATTCATTTTTTTTTCGAAAATGTTTGCAGTCATTGTTATCTATATTGTACATTATGTTGCAGATTCTACCAATGTCAAATCCAAATTTGACATTCATCCACATGATTAATTTAAAAAAAACACTAAAGAGCAGGCAATTACACCACATTAGACAATATATAGGTAATAATAGAATAAGACACTTACAAGTTCAGCAGGGATGTCACGGCGGCTACAGGCGGCATGGTGAGTCTCGTACAATCCCAAAAACATCAGAGGGTTTTTAACCCGAGTGCACAATCCGGGAATATGGCACGCGATATCCGTAGATTCGAGAACTTCTGCGGAGATTCCCGATCCAGCTAAATTCGTCCCGGATATGTCCAACGAAACAAGCTCTGGCAAGGACCTCACAATCTTGTTGAGCACTTCATTCGGACTGACGAATTTCCCGAATTTTTCATTGGACTGAGAAATGTCAAGGTGGCGCAGCGTGGTTAGCGAACAGATGACTTCCATGGCCCCTTGCGTACGGTTCACATTGTAGAGGATGAGCGATCGGATGCGACGTACGCCGATAAGGCAAGAGAGGTTAGTCGTGTAAGTGCATTCCGACAGGTCAACGTGTGCGAGGTGCTCAAACGAAAAGAGCATCAAAAAAGGATGCAGCAGATTGCTCTGTCCCCTAATGGTCAGTTTGCGCAGCTTTGGCGCTTTGAATAAATAATGTGCAGTGTGGGTGCACCACGCCAAAAATTCGGAAAATATGTTAGTTTTCACGCCGATGTTTAGAACGGTGAGATTGTCACTTGCTTGATTGATTATGTCGAGGGATTCAGAGGTCAGTCCCTCGCAGTGAATGATTTCGAGTTCTTCCGGCGCATGATCCATGAGTTTTTTCAATCCATTATCGGACACAGTGGAACAGCACAGAGCTATCCGCCTGAGCTTCGTCTCGGTGCGGTCGTGGAAAATAGCCAGAACTTTGTCGTCGATGCGGTTCATCCGCTGATACATCGAGAGCAGGCTCTCGCAGAGCTCTGTGGGCAAGACGACGCCATCTCGGAGTCGGTAGTCTTTTGTCTCCGTATCGACGACAGCGATCGTGTGTAAATTTTTGGTCACGTAGCGCAGACACAGCTCCAGAAGGGTGTCGGGCCCGCCGTCGGGCACCACCAGGTTCTCGAAAAACATTGTCGCGAGTTACGATTCGCGTTATTCGGATATTTTGCCGATATAGCTGTTTCCTATTGCCGACGAATATACAGCGCCAATCATCGAACTTCTTCTGGCACCGGCCCGCTTATTTATTTGCTGTCAAATTCAAATCGCGCGGGGCCGTCTGTACTTTATGTCGGGTGTTAAGGGGCGAACACACTATCGGACGCGTCCGTTAAGGGCTCCCTAGACGATCAAGCATGCTTGACAAGCACGTACATTGTTCGTGCTTGACATGCAATTTTGACCGTCTAGAAACTAAGCTTGACGGCTTGAGAAGCAAACTACGTGCTGTGGACAATGCTTGATGAAAAATTATATTTTTACGACGCAACATGCTCAGTGGTGTCAAACCTTCCGTATTTTCGGTATTGCTACCGATATGGGGTATGTCCTACCGAAATTCCTAAATGTAACGATTTTTCCACGATTTCTGAGAATAGATAAAAGGAATTAAATTAAAGATTTTTTTTAGATTAAAAAAAACTACTTTTCAGCTTCGATACGCGGCTGGAGTTTACTCTTAAATTTTTATCAAAAGTTACATAATTGCTCGTATTGAACCGGCACCCACTTCAAGATGCCGGTTAATCTGTATAACCTCAACCTGTATAAACAATAATTCGGATTTTATTTTTTCATTATTTATTTAAATTTAGAAGATAAACTTTCTCCTAGTTCATAATTATGTATGTATATACCAAAATATAATACCAACTCAAAATGACGTCCACGAAAAACCGAGTACAAGCGCGAGTGCAGAAAACAAAAAATATAGACAATTTTATAGAAGAGATATTTTCAGGCCAGCAGCAAAAAAGTCGTAAAGGCGCATTTCGTATTGCACTGATGCAGTTTCCTCACATCAGTGCATTACAAAACGTCATGGCAACTGTACGCGACACGAGCGGCGACACGGTGAGAAGGGGTTCGGTCTGAAAGTGTTAGCGATCGAGAATTTACATTAATATTAATATCTTTATATAAATATGCGTCAGTATTGTGGGATATCAAATCGCTGGATTACAAATATAAAAAAATAAAAAAAACGTGTGGCGTGTGGTAAAGCTATTGCATAGCATGTTTAACAACTTATGCAATTATATTTATTTATTTATTTTATTTATTTTATATTTTCTGATATCAGATAACTGCGCTCTATCGGAAAACGTTGAAATTATTCCGAATCATTTGCGGTTGCGGAAGCAAATGATTCGGAATAATTTAAACGTCTTCCGATAGAGCGCCGCACACGAATTTTTTATTCGATAAAGCGAAAAAAACGGATTATTCGAAAAAAACCGTAGATAAAAAGATAGATAATTAAATTATCTTTAAAATGGAGCAGGTTTCATAATAATACGCCAGATAGTATTTGCGTAGTAGTCGTTTTTGTGTTCGGTTAGACCTAATTTCACAAATTAATTACACTATGTAATATAAACAAAATCTAAAATATTCAAAGCTAAGAATATTAGGAAAATGTTCTTGTTTAAGAGGGTTTTGAGCCTATGCCGTTACACAAATGTAGGTAATTTACGCTTGCCGGCAGCGGCCACGCACGTATGTATGAGTAAATCGCATACATTGATAACGCTAAACAGACGGCCGCCCGCCAAAGCGAGGTAACCCGCATTTTATCATTTTATTCCTCATAGCAAATTGCAAATAACAAAAACTGCAAATTGTGATAAAAGCAAATCCTTTTGCACACGTATTTATTAGACCAAAATTGTCGATTTGACCCGCCATTCCGACATATTTGGCCCAGCGGACTCAAAATAGCGGCCGTTTTTGAAGATGGTCGCTAATAAACCAAAATGATTTTTCTCATGCTGATTTTAATGACCCATGGGCCTTTTCGGCTATTTTGGGGTCGTATATTTGAGGCCACCAGTACCAGAGTGGCCCAAATATAAATTTCATTTTTGTGGATATGGACCAAAATAGTTAAAGAGAATTTGCAAGTGAACATAGCAAAAAAAAGTAGTATCGCACATAGTTTTTATTTTGATGATTTCTTGAAAGTATCAATTTTGGGCGACTCTGGAATTGTAAATAATATATATTTTTATATGGATTTTTGCATTAAACTCAAAATCATCAAAATGTCACTTGGGCCACTCTGGTTCTGGTGGCCTCATTTCAAATATGGCAATAAAAATAACTTTAGTTAATTTTGAACAGGATTGTAAAGATTTTTAACGAGTATTTACTTTCACGTTACCGTTTGTTATACGCGTCTTTTTCGAGTATTTGCACACTGGAAAAGACGAATCTAAAGTCAAAACTGTCAAAAAAGTCAAACGAAAGAATAATTTTGTGTATGCTGTAAGTAATTTCTGAAATTTGCTACCCAGAAAACATGGAAAATTTGAACTATATATAGAATATGTGAATGGGTCTTTGACTTCGAATTTGTAGTCGCTGGCTCAAATATGACGACTACATGTGTTTTGAAAAACCTTTGAACGTATTTTGAACCGATTTGAACATATTTGTACATTTGGCCAGAAAACTTAAACTTTTGTACTTGGTATCATCATCAGAACTGGTCAAAATAAATGTACCGTGGCCGTTTTATACTACACTATATATAAATGATTGTACACATTCTACCTTGTTTGTAAGGAATTATTTATTTATATTTATTTATGTTTATATTTTCAGCATCATATTTGAAATGTACGACGCCAAAATAACCGAAAAAGACCCATGGGTCTTTAAAATCAGCACGAGAGTAATCATTTTGGTTTATTAGCGGCCATCTTGGAAAATTGCCGCCATTTCGAGTCCGCTGGGCCAAGTTGTCGGAGCGGCAGGTCAAATCAACTATTTTGGTCTAATGAACACACGTGTGCAATAGAATTTGCTTTTATCACAATTTACAGTATTCTTTCAAAATATGAGACGAACCGCTTCCACTATCAGGATAGCAGATACTTTATGATTCTGAGGAAAGCATTGAAAATGGATAATGCTTAAAACAATTATAACATTGTTATTCTCATCAGTACGAGGATAAAATGTACGTCGAGAAAGATAAAAAAACAGTAATTATTATAGGTATAAACAGCTACACCAAAATTTTTATTATTACAAAAAGCAGTTACCTTTATAAATAAACTACTTCCGACGGAAAGAAGTTACAGATAGATTTCGCGGCTTAATGTGATTATATATTTTTGAACAACTTCAAATATGTAATTAAAATTAATAAAGAAATAAATTAATGAATGCCACTTTTAAACAGTCTCGAAGAGGAGTTTTGTGGATTTCACTCTTTGCTCCCCGGGATTCGCCCGTTGGATGAACAATTGGAAAGTTCACGAGCACCTTTCTTCTTCGGACCGCAGACTGGTGACATTTGGCATCGGCCGTCGCGTTCCCCCCACGCCACAATCCGAGTGGCGATACCGAACCGGCGACATTAACTATGACCGGTTTGGTGAAGTCCTCTGCGAGAATCTTGAGGCCTTTCCATCGCCTTCTAGTAGTACCGCAGAGGACTTGTGTGTCGTGTGATGCCGTAGTAGGGCGGAAGAAACCCCGCGGTGGTTTCGCGGCCCCGTGGTGGTCTTCCGAACTCTGCGATAATTTTAAATTTAATATTTTAAATAATGTAGCGATTGAAAATTAATGTGATTGAAAATTGTTATTTTTGTGATGTGACGCAATGATGAGATGTAAATTTTCTACTCATCGATCAAGGTAAACAATGTATGAGATGAGTTAAAATAAAAAAAAAAAAAAATCTCAAGTTTCAATTTTTTTTAAACTCTCTCTATACTATTGAATATCTATTATATTAAACATTTTCAAAGCCTATTTGATTTTAAAATGTTTTTCAAATTATTTTATTTTTCTATGGTTTCAAAATATTTCGAAGTATTCTATACTTTTGAATATTTTCAAAAACTATTAGATTTTAAAATGATTTTCAAATTATTTTAATTTTCTATGGTTTCAAAATATTTCTAAGTATTCTATAGTTTTGAATATTTTCAAAGACTATTTGATTTTAAAATGATTTTCAAATTATTTTATTTTTCTATGGTTTCAAAATATTTCAAAGTATTCTATAGCTTTGAATATTTTCAGATTTTAAAATGATTTTCAAATTATTTTAATTTTCTATGGTTTCAAAATATTTTTAAGTATTCTATAGTTTGAAAATTTTCAAAGACTATTTGATTTTAAAATGATTTTCAAATTATTTTATTTTTCTATTGTTTCAAAATATTTATAAGTATTCTATAGTTTTGAATATTTTCAAAGACTATTTGATTTTAAAATTCCCGTGCTTTTTCTGGTTTAAATGACGTGTCGCAACCTTAAATCAGTGCATATCCTATCAATGTTCTTTGTAAGCTAAATATCTTACAGCCAACCACTTCTTTTCAACTTACAAAAATGTTACATCTGCATGCCGAAATGTCCTTCGTTGCTCACTCCTGATGGCGAAACTGCTTTTCAAAATCATTATCAAAATCAATATTCTACCTGTACATGTTTTATGCGTCTTTCAGTATTTTTTTATTGAATTTCAGGTTTTTCACGCAAATTAACTAAACTATTCGAGATTACAAGTTTCGAATAGTGGTCCTTTCAGAAAATATTTTCAATTGTTTTACGCTTATTGGGGTCGATCTATTTTTTATATAATGAGCGCCGATCGAATCTTAGCGTTTAAAACTATCTCATTTTCTTATATCTCGGACTGAAAACAACATCGCTTTCTCATGTCTTTAGACTGAAATTTCACGCTGATTCTATGGCGTTTCTCAAAAAACGAAATATGTTTTCTTGCGCTTCCCCATTAACTAAAATACATGTAGAGTATTATAATAAGTTATAACAAAGATGCCATAAACATCCATTAAAAAAAAACAAATATAAAAAATAAAATACCTACTTACTGCTGTTTGCTTTTTCGTGACGATGCGTGACGACGCGGTACTGCAAGAATAAAATATTACGTGAGCGGGAACTGGTAAGAGCTAACCGAAAAAGACGTGCTCTCACTTCCAATAGCAGCAGGGAAGTGAATCTATTTCATAGCGCGCCTGTGTATTTATTAACGCGGCTAGCACATACAAAAAATGTATGGAGAATCTGATACCTGATTTTCTGGGATTTATTGTATAAGATCCTATTACAATAATTGAAATTTTAATATTTTATAGTGAAGATATGTCATTTAACTTTGTTTTATAATAATTTGTAATTCAAATTAGTTATTATTTTCCCAGTGAGGACTAAAACCCCGCGCCCATTTTTGTATATTTTCTCGGGTGTTTTTATAAAAAACTACGCAAACTATTGCCAAATTTATTATCTCACCTTATAAATGACTTATTGATAAAAACGAGTGTCTTTTGTCACTGCTTTTATTAGCGTAGTTTTACCGGAATAACTAAAACGCTAGACCCTAATTTGAGAAATTTCGTGCAGCACCCTCTTAACATATATTTTTTTCGAATCGTAAGCAGTAGGACGTAATTATCGTAATTATCATTACCTACTCGTTTAGACGTAATTATCAGTTTAAAATCATTAATTTTCGTTAAAAAATTTCTTCATTCGGTCGCCGCGCTGGCCTAGGCTTGCGATAAAAGCTATGCAATAGCTTAAAAATGTATGTATATATAAAATTTAAATAAATATAAAAATTAAAAATATATATGTATATTTCCTGCGGTTGGCGACCCCCTCCCCTGCCCGCGACGCGAAGCTTGTCGTAAACATGTTTATGGCGTGCCGCGGTGGCTCTCTGCTCAAAGTCATACTAGAATAGACCACGCGACCAGCCGAATCGATAGATGAATACCTATATATTTTTTTAAATCTGCAAATGGGCCCCCTCTATAATTGTTTAGTCCCGCATGCGAGTGATGTTATCTGATACGATACACGGCGCCGGCTACTTGAGAGCGACGTACAAATCATATGTTACGATTTAATGAATGAAATAAATATCTTACATGGAGTACCGTCTCCCAAATTTAAAAAAAACTTTATTCGGTATCTGTTTTCGAAGTATGGACGTAGCCGACGGTTTTGATGCCTGTAATTTTGCTACTATGATAGTACCTAAAAAAATCCTAAAAACCTGAAAAAAGTTAATATTTGAAATGAAAAAGACTCTAAAAACTATCATGACAGAAAAAGCTAAAGAAACAGAAAAACTGAAAACAGAAGCAAATCGAAAGAAAAAGAAAACTTCAAAAGTAGAGAAAAAGAAACCAGGAGGAAAGGCGTCGTATAAGAGAAAAATTCTAGACAGCTCGAGCTCTGACGATGAGTCTCTCATGCTAGGCGAAAGTGATGACAACAATATTTTTATGCAGAAGGAGAAATGGGTGTTACAAATGAGCTTTGTCTAATTTGTGGCGAATTTGGAAAAGATCGAGAGCTCTGGTATCGCTGTATAGTGTGTGGGCAATGGGTCCATGCACTGTGCAGTGATAAAGAAGTGCCAGAAGGTTATATTTGTGAATTTTGTCATGTTAAATAGGTGAAATATTTTACCAAGCCACTGTACGCAATCATCCGAATGATTCCGTACTTTTGTGGTGTGCCTTACCGGTGTCGGATGATTCCGTACTTTTGTATTTTTTTTAAACTTATTAAATCCAATATTTCTATTTATCTGGTATTATTTTTCGTTATAGCATTTAAAAGTTAAATATTTTCTTTAAATAAAACGCTTAGGATTAACCAAATAATTCTTTTAATTTTTGAGTAATAATAGTTCTACCTTAAGTGTACGGTAACCCCCGCCCCTCCCCTACACAGTCGTCCGCGACTGACGTCCGGTAATGTGCACGGCTCAATAGAAATTCATTACACAGATCGCGTCCATAAGTCGCGGCTAACGGACGCGTCCGATAATGTGTTCGCCCCTTTAAGAGGCGTTCAGTCAGCTCAGTCCGCTACCTCGACCCGCGAACTGACTGATACTGATAGAAATTATTAAAATGTATGAAAATCTATCAGTTCAGTCCATCAGTCAACGCCATAAACGATCAGTATCCCGTCAGTCTGACCAAGGTCACGGACTGATCTAATGCCAGTCTGATGGGGCCTTTACACTCTCGCGCGAGGCGCGAGGCGAGACGCAAAACCATGTGATTAAACAAACGGAACAGAGGCAAAGCTTCTAGCAAGTAGGTAAACATTTTGTACGCTCGTTAGAAGCTTTGCCTCTGTTCCATTTGTTTACTGATATGGTTTTGCGTCTCGCCTCGCGCCTCGCGCGAGAGTGTAAACGCCCCATGAACGTATAACCCCCGTCAAAGCAATAAACGATCAGTTTCCCGTCAGTCTGACCAACGTCGCGGACTGAACTGATGCCAGATTGAACGTGTAACACCCGTCTATCAGTCCATCAGTCAGTTCATGATCAAGGTCGCGGATTGAACTGATGCCAGATTAAACGTGTAACACGTCATAGAACTGATTAAAATTGAAGATCCACCCGTCTATGACGGGTGTTATACACGTGACGGGTGTTACATATAATTTATCACAATGCTTGTAAATCCATCAGTTCGGTCCACCAGTCAACGCGATAAACGATCAGTTTCCGTCAGTCTGACCAATGTCACGGACTGAACTGATGCCAGATTGAACGTGTAACGCCCGTCATTGATTATATAGTTGTAATAGGTAGATTGGTTTGTTCCATACAACCATTTGGCAGCTATGTTTAGACGTCGACATCCAGATGGCGTTGGTAGCGTTGACGTCGAAAATAATAGCAATTTATTTGGCCATCTGGAATAACATTGATAATTAATGTTTTTTATAAAGGACTTATTCATTATAAGAACCTAATTTTTCAATCAATAATTACATTATTATCATTCTATGATTAACGCCATCTATCGCATTTCTTATTGGCTTATTACATCACAGAAAAGTAGTTGCCGCATACATCAAAAATATTAGAGCGAGATTTTTTTTCGGATTTAAGTCGCGGACGTAACCTTCAGGGTTCGGATGTCCGATAGAATTCCGCAAGCCGCATCTCAAACGACTGTGCACACTATCAGTCGCGTCCGATAGGCGCATCCGATAATTTGTTCACGCCTTGAAGGCGCAGGCGGATTGGCCGGATTGGCTCAGTCCTCCAGTCCACGTAATTAATCGATACAATTATGACGGATGCAGACGCTCTGATTTTAACGGAAATTTCTCAAAAGAAGAAAAGAAATAAAAAGCGCAAAGAATGGACTAAAGATTTGCTTAGAAAGAGACGGAAAATAATTATTACAAATTTATTGATTGAATTAAAATTGAAACCCAAAGATTCACAACTTATGGATGAAGAAACATACAAAAACATTATTTCCTTCCTTAGTTTAAGAAGTATGCCTTCGCTGACGACGCGTCGCTGACTAAACTGCAGATAATATGATAATATACAACCACTGAAAACGTGCCAGGCGTATTTTTGAGAATGCATTTGGCATATTAGCAGCTGGATTTCAAATATTTCGTACACAAATTATTATGGAGCCCGATAGAATTGATTCCATAGTAGGTAATGGCCATAGATTCCATAGTAAGTGTGTAGTATATTCCATAGAATTGTGCATATTAAAGGCTATAGAATTTCATAGTAAGTACGTACTAACGGCTGCTGTACGCGCAACTGACGGCTCGTCAGCTAGACACACAAACCAGCCTGGCCTGCGACCTCAACGGGCCATCCGGCCATCGAATAAAATTTCATTCGATCACAGTCCGCCTCCCGCCGCGCCTTCAGTTTGGGATTTCTTGCTACACACGACGGGTTTGGCCTGACGGATTTGACTTGGAGTCCAGATCTCTCAGGCCGTCTGATCGTATATAGGGCCCATTATAAGTACGTACCGGGCTGAAATCTATCTGACAGAACGCATTCTTTATAAAAGTCAAACTACATCAGTGTCAACTGTCAAACTACGCTGCGCTAATCTGTCAAGAATACGCGGAAATCCTGATTTGCCCGAAATTTGAATTCGAAATGCGGCTTCTTGTTTAAAATCTACAATAGAAAAATAATCATCACAATGCCCGCAGATGTTGTATGTTATTTTGTGAGCATCCTATATTATATAAGCGTGAACTTTATATCAACATATTGTTTTTATTTCAGTCTGTAATAATTCCTATTTATAATGGCGATAAATGGGTTGATAGGTGTTTTAATTCTATCATGGAGCAAACGGCAAAAATCCATGGACTTATTTTAGAAGTCTCTGTTTATAATGATGCCAGCACTGATACTACATGTGATTTACTTGATAATTGGAAAAATATGTTTATCAAAAATGGAACCAACCCTACTTTAATTCTAGGGGAAAATAATGAACATAAGCCAAAAGGAGGTTAGTCTCAAAATAGACTTACTATGAATAACAAATTCAATATTATTACAGTTTAACATTACTAGTTGTACGGCATCTTGCGGTGCTCGATACCGCCGCCACCATCTCGCACTCCATTCATCCCTTCATCGGCGGAGAGGCGGCCACATGTCGATACGCTTGCCCGCTTGCTTCTACGAATTTCGTTTAACAGCCCCACAGTCGGTAATCGTATTACGTTTTGTGGTAGCCCTTAGGACTCGTGACGCTACTGTCTATACTGTAACGATAGATAGCCATTAGGCCAGGCGCGCACTGCGGTATGTTTTTTACGCCAGACGGAAAAACATCAAATTTTTGTGGTCTACGCTAGTCTCTGCCGTCGATCTGCGGAATAATTTCCTGAAGTATGGCAAAATACATACATCCAGTGATGCACCGCAGCGAATCTGCAGCAATCCACAGAATTTAAATCTGAACCGTTTTTTTTCATAGTGGGTTAAATTTTTTTTCACAGTGGGTTTAAACACAGGGAATTTTACGGCAGTGCGCAATAGGCGTTAGATTATCCCCTTTGGGCCCCGTGGAATGCGTAGGTAGTCATATCGTTGCTGGATTTTTTTTTTGTGCAATGTATGGGAATGATGCAGTGGAAGCTACGAAATTTCCACTTAGTTCTTTAAAGATTCTATACATGAAATAGGACATATACAACATTTGGATATAATAGGACATATCGAAATGTTGTAACAGTACAAATACATTATATTGTTTAATGTACCAAAATGGCAACAAATATTAAAGTCTGATTACAAATCATAAGTTGCATATTAGGCATGCGTTTGTCTGTTTGAAACCCCTCACCGAAAAAAAAGTGACGTCATATTTATCTTACCGAGAAAACTAAGATCGTTTCAAACATGGCAAGTGTACCATTTGCTACCTAGGAGTTCCGCCAGACATCTTCTACATACAGTAGGACCTCGCTCATCCGAGGTAATGTAACCGAGGGTACCTCGGATAATCGAAAACTCGGATAACAAGGACCATAAATAAAAATAAAATACAAACGGAGCTGCCATAGAATTCACCGACCGAAATTGGGCCCATCATATATAATTATTACACTTCTGGGAGGTGAGCGGTGGATTCCGGACTGACGACCGGCTGTGGTAGGTTTAGGACAGCTGTCTTGCCACATGTGAGCGAACACCTTACCACCCATTCACTCCCCCTTCGAAGCCATAGAATTAGAGATGCGGATATTGCGGTTTTAGATAATGTTTTTAAGAATGAGTTGATTATTTTCCTGGAGAGACCAAGATCTTTAAAAAGGTGAAACAGAGATTTAGCTGGTAGGCCACAAGCGCCAACTTCCACCGCGTGAAGGTGAAAAGTGAAGCCGTTCCGGGTGACGGCATTTGCGAGATCATGGTATTTACTTAATTTGTACTCGTGGTCTTTTGGGATATTTGATTCCCATGGAACAGTTAATTCTACGATAAGGGCCATCTTCCCGAGATAGAGAGTAAAGAGTTATATCTGGACGGCGGGCTGTGCATCCGAGACTTTCAGGGAATTTATACTGCTTAGAAACCGAATCGACCTCCATAATCCAATCTGAAGCTTTCTCGATTATTGAGAAAGGTTTTGCAGTGAGATGTTTTTTGCCTTTAGAGCCAACCCGCACAAACGGTATTGGGGGTTTGGAGGATACTGTGGAACCCTTGTTGGCAAGAGCCATTGAGAGGGAAGTACCTCGCGAATAACAGCAAGGACTTTGTCGTGGCGATAAGTGTACCGTCCTTGATCCAAGGCCACCTTGCAGCCAGCTAGAATATGTCTAGCTGTGCAAGGGGTGTTGCTAGAAAGGGGACATGAACTATCCTCGGCATAGCTCCAACGAGCGAGGTTACTGGGGTCTGGAAGTGTATGCTGAAAGGCATTTAAATAAAATTTCAGCATCTCTGGCGTCGTCATACAACATTACTTTCCAGTGCATTGGAGAAGGAATGCAAAAGTCTCCAATTGTTGTCCAATAATTCTGGCATTGATGGCCAATAGCTAGAGCCATACTATTGCTGTCATAATCTCCCCGCAAGAGAGACTTCTTCAAGTCCACATCGCTCATGGTTGTACTGCCATATCCCCAGACCAGTGCCATTCTGGCTGATTCCAGTAAGGAACTTTTTGTGGAAGTCTACGCAGGCTTGTAGATCATTTGACTCACTACGGCCACTTATTACGTGCTTCGATATTGCCGGATCCTTGGAATTGATAAATCGAATTTTTGGTTATTCTGGCGTTGGCGTAGAGCAGAGAGGGCAGTGTAAATCGAAGGGTAAACATACCGTAAAGTTTAAAATGAATGAAAACGTAGTGAAGGAATTAAAATAATACATCTAATTTATATTTAAATTTAGTCAGTGAAGAATGTAATACAATGCATACATACATAAATTGTAAAATACAGTACTACATAGTAAAATTGGAGCAGAGGGGTGAATTAGGGCGAAGGAATAATAACATGGTCTGGCCAAGGCCTTTTCAACCTCGGTTTACCCGGGACTCGGTTAACCAGGGCTTGGATAACAGCGGTCTTACTGTATTTCCATCATCAGGTTCGAGGAGTGCACTGAATTGAACTCATATGGAAAAGGTCTAATTTATCATAGCAGCGATACAATAATATAAATAAATACAAACGGAGCTGCCATGGAATTCACCGACCGGAGTCGGGCCCATCATAATACTATTTTTTTACACTTCTGGGGGGTGAGCAGTGGATTCCGGACTTACGAACCGGCTGTGGTAGGTTTAGGACAGCTGTCTTGCCACATATGAGCGTTCACCTTGCCACCCATTCACTCCCCCTTCGAAGCCATAGAATTTGAGATGCGCAAATCGCAGTTTTAGATAATTTTTCTAAGAAAGAGTTGATTATTTTTCTGGAAAGGCCAAGATCTTTAAAGAGGTGAAATAGAGATTTAGCTGGCAGGCCACGAGCGCCAACTTCCACCGCGTGAAGGTGAACAGTGAAGCCGTTCCGGGTTACGGCATTTGCAAGATCATGGTATTTATTTAATTTGTACTCGTGGTCTTTTGGGATATTTGATTCCCATGGAACAGTTAATTCTAATAGATTAAATGTACCTACGTAATATAGGTCGGAAATTAGTGAAATCAGTGAAATCGTTCCGTCACCCGGAACGGCTTCACTGTTCACCTTCACGCGGTGGAAGTTGGGGCTCGTGGCCTGCCAGCTAAATCTTTGTTTCACCTTTTTAAAGATCTTGGTCTCTCCAGGAAAATAATCAACTCCTTTCTAGAAAAACTATCTAAAACCGCGATTTCCGCATCTCAAATTCTATGGCTTCAAAGAGGGAGTGAATGGGTGGTAAGGTGAACGCTCACATGTGGCGAGACAGCTGTCCTAAACCTACCACAGCCGGTCGTTAGTCCGGAATCCACCGTTCACCTCCCAGAAATGTAATAATTATATATGATGGGCCCGATTTCGGTCGGTGAATTCCATGGCAGCTCCGTTTGTATTATATTGTTTTACTACCCACTACACTAGCCAGTTTTTCTACATTTGATAAAGCAACAAATAAAAGTAATAATAGTATTATGATGGGCCCGACTCCGGTCGGTGAATTCCGTGACAGCTCCGTTTGTATGTTATTTTTTATTTTATTTAGAGAGGCGACGGGTCTCACTCTCCCATCTCTATGTCCTCCATCCCTTTGTCTTGATCTCCCATCTCCTTGTCCTCCAACTCCTTGTCTCGGCTCTTCAATCTGTCGTTGGTTTGTCTCATCTCCGCCGTTTATAGATACGCTGTACCTCCTCCTCCCAGGGGCTCATACCGTACACACAATGCTCTGTCTCGGGGGAAAGCTGGCCTAATGTATCCTTATACTACGTTATTGTTGTTTTTTCTAGTGGGATATGCAAAAAACCAAGCAATCAAACAAAGCACTGGTAAATATCTCTGTTTCCACGATATCGATGATATAATGATGCCGGACCGGATATGGAAACAATACAACGTTGCATTAGAAGCACCAAACTCAATTATCGGTTGCAAGTTTGTAAGGGAACCGCCGAACTCAACACCTCGCTTTACGAACTGGGCCAACGAATTACCAATTTCAAAACTTGAAACCCAAATTTATACATCCCATGGCCCGACGATAATTATGCCGACCTGGTTTTGCAAAAAAGAAGTGTTTGAAAGGTGTCAAAAGAAATATATTTTAATAAATATGTAATAAAGAATATAATAATATATCTGGCTTATTTTCCAGAGTTGGATCATTCTCTGAAGGTGGCAAAGGTATCCCGGAAGATCTAATTTTTTTCTATCAACACCTGAAACTTGGCGGACAAATAAAACGCGTCGATGATGTGTTATTGATTTACAAGTATCATAAAGAAGCGACAACATTAACAGTATTAAGGTAATCAATCATTGGCAACGACTTTTAAAACACAACGTTAAAAAAAATATAAATAAATTTCAACAGCGACACAATATGGACTCTCCGCATTAGAGAATTAGAAGAAAACTTCTTATCAAAATGTAAAAATGGTTTCACCATATGGAATGCTGGAAAAGAGGGCAGAAAATTTGCTCGAACTTTAAACTCAAATTATCAAGATAAAATTACAAGCCTATGTGATGTTGATATAAAAAAGATTGGCAAAACGTATGAAATGTACTGTCCACATCAAAGAAAAGTGTTAAGGAGTATCTCAATCGTGCATTATTCTAAAGCTCTTCCTCCATATGTTATATGCGTAAAAATGGTGAGTATTTTATGTAATACAAGTTTAAATTGTCGGTTTTAAAAAATATATATTTTCAGGATATGACCGATGGGGAACTCGAAAATAACATCAAGAATTTAAACATCAAAGAAGGAATTGATTACATAATGTTTAATTAATACAACTGTATTTTAATAATATCATTTCAATAATCAAGAATAAATCAACCTTGCATCGACAACTTGATTCCATTCAACGTCAACCATATCCAAATTAAAAGAATTATTTTCTTCAAGATCAAATTTTCCTGTAGGTTGATGAGCCTCCTCATGCCCACCTAAAAAGAGTCAAATGTATTAGAAATGTTGACATTTTCTTTTTCAAATGTTAAACTATGATAATACAAGATGTTTATTACCTATAATGTTTAGTGAAAGAATATTAGTTTCCTGGCAAGCATCCACAATTCGTCCCAAAATATATCCGCTGATTTTCGGCAAGTAATTATCCCCCATTGTCAGCATTTTGAAAATGATAACGCCTTTTGTCGGAAGCGAATTAATCGTGTCATACTTGTTCAAATTCGATACGATCTCATCAAAAGAAAAATTGCTTTCATTCTGTTTAATATCGCAACTTTCTTTCTCTTTAACATTATCAGGATTGTGGTAGCCGTTAGTGGATAGAGATTCGATTGCGTGTACAATTCTTGGTTTGTCATGCGTTCTAGTGTTCAACCCGTTCTGCACCACGGATTTGTCTCCTTCTTCAAATCTGATGTGATTCGCCGCTTTCTGACTTTGCATTAGAAGCAAGGAAGTATTCGGCATCACATTTTTTGCATCCGGCATTATGTTTTGAATCAGGTTGTTGCTCTTCTTCCGTTTTCTAATTCTCTTTCGTTTTACTATTCGGCCGCTATTAGTATCGTTTCCCAGTTTAAGCTTGTCCCCAGTTACCAGAGAGGACTTCTTCAACTCTTCGATTCGCTTAATGATCATATTTTCTAAACCGGCGACGTCTAACGGCATATCTTCCTGGTCGCTGTTATCATTCGTTTCCTCGCCTGATAAATCTTTTTTAAAACTGGCCGTTAATTCACACGGTAAGCTTTCCATGGTCGTATCTTTTTCATTCGCTTTCGAGGTAGACTCTTCTTCTACTATTTCCGAAGCCAAACCTTCAGCCTCTTCATCAAACTTATTCACATCTTCGTCGTCCTGCAAGGTCCGTTTTGATTTTTTCTTTTTCTTTTTCTTTAAATTTTTATCGCTTTTGTCCAATGGATCGCATTGGTCTTTTGTCGCTTCGGTGTCTGCATCGTTTTGTTCGCATTTTGTTGGCATGCGTTTATTTTTTAACTTGAATGACGACACAACTGCCCTGTTAAAATAAAAAAAAATATGACAATGGACAGGCGTATGAAGCTATTATTTTCACACCGAATTTAACCCAAGAAGTATAATCTAACTTTTACCTATAAAAATAGTCATAGGTACTATGACAGGCCACTGTCCCCTAAACAAACACCTGTTTACCATAGGCGTGACAGACAGCCCTCTATGCAGAGGATGCATGGAGGAAGAAGAAACGCCACAGCATGTGCTCATGGAATGCAGGAGCGTGGCAGAGCAACGGGCAAGAATACTACAATCTCCAGCATCTATCCCGGAGGCCTGTAGCAACCCAAACAGGCTGCTAACCTTCTGGGACAGCCTGGGTTGGCTGGAGTAACATAAATAGAAACATGAGCCACGCACAACGGCCCAATCAAGAGGCCAAGTGCGGGAAAAAGCCCAGACTAACTAACTAACTAACCTATAAAAATAATAATCGTACGGTAATTTTGAACTTTTGAATTTTGAATTTTAACACTCAATTTTAAATTATTTCAATCAACAAACCGTATCCCGTACGTTCAAGTACAAAAAAAAAAAAAAAAAAATCCACAAAGCATACGTGATACAATAAATTGTTTCTACGATACTAAATACAAAGAAGGGTCATAAATAGGTCTATTGTGTGAAAAAAATCTGGTATCTTGTTAACAAGGACAGTTGAACCCCAATCATACGAACTACGACTTGATTATATTCGAAATTAAAACGGAAAACTATTAGAACGGAAACGTACTGCGATTCACAAAATAATGTTTCTGCGCGCTATTGCCCTTGGGGATGATGTACTAATGTACAGCACTTTCTAAGTACGCTTAATATGTAAAAGTGCAGCCTTTACATTTAATTAATATTTATATTGATAATAAATTTTGATATTAAATAGTTTTTCTCCCAATTTAAACATACATACAATAATTAATTAAAATAGACCCTTTTTTTGGAATAAATCCAATTATCCGAATTTTCGATTATCCGAATGGGGTCTGGTCCCAATTGATTTTGATAATTGGAGTTCTACTAAATTGTCATTAAGAAATCTAATGCAAAAAAAAACAATGATTTCTTTCCTACTTTTTGAATATTAACCCAAAGGTAGGGGGGTTAAACGGTTTTAAAAGGTTTAAATATTGTATATATATTATAACTCTTAATTAAAAAAAATAATGTGAACAAAAACAAAAATATGGCTACAGTAGATAAAAGTTCTTTTAAGTCTTGCTTTTTCGTAAAAACCTAAAAGATTAGTTAATCTCTAAGATGAATCATGTTAAGAAATGCAAAATCGAAACCCTTTATTTTTAGATTTATCTATAGCGCTCTGATTTTGGCGTCCATCTCTTTTTGTAAAGAAATGTTCTTTGGTCTTTTCGTTCATCCTTTATGGTTTCTTTGGAGGTTACATTAGTTTTAGGGAGAAATATCATTATATTTTCCAGAAATTATGACATATACTGTAATCAATATGCAGAGATCCAGCAATGTATTTTTTTGTAATCGAGATTGAAAAATTGAAAAATATTTATTTGCAGCTGTTTATATAAAAAACATATACAAAAAAAAACAAGAACATCCAGATTAACAATTAAAACTGTAAGACAAAGACTATGAAATAAAGCTAGAATCCTGAGGATTTCCTGAGGTATCCTCAGGAAATCTCTTATCCTGGTTTTCAGGACACGCCTATTAATTATTGGTACATATATGATTTTAAAATAAAATAACCAAATCAAATAAATCTTAAAATAAAAGATCCAAATAATCATAATCAAATAAATACACAAATCGAATAATCAAATCAAAATATTTAACATCAAATGATATTAAAAGAAAATAACGTAATTACATAAATTTAAAAATCTACATATAATAAATCAAAAATAATCAAAATCAAAATATTTAACATCAAATAATCACGTTACAAATTAATAAATAAACGAAGACAATAGTAATAATCCAATTAGCAAATAGTTATTTTAAAATAAAATCAAATTATGACATCTAAATATCTTCCTTTAATAATAAACTTTTAAAGTGGTAAGATGTATGCAATCAAATTATAATGAATTAATATCAATAAAAGAATGACAGAAAAATAGATTATAAATAACAAAAATAGCTCGACGCCCAAAGTTACACAAAGTATTTAAAAAATTAATAGGCTGACTGAAATGAAACAGCTATCCGGAGCTGGCTCTCGACACCATCCATTGAGAAGATAAAACTCCACACACAAGAAAGTGCAATTGACATAGATTTATATCACAGTGTAAGTAGAACTACCATTGACCTATAACTTGACCTAGAACTACCATTGACCTATTGGAAATGCCGCTGCTACTTAACCCGTTGCACGCCAACAGTGCCTATAGGCACTTTACGTCGTTTTGACAGTTCCGCGCGTAACCGTTTCGGCCGACCCCCATATATACAAATACCATATATAATATACATGAATAACAAGATTAATTGCTAGGTAACAAGGAGGAATTCATGAAAACCCGATATTGTTAGCATTTATTCACAAAATAGTCCAAAAAGTTGCAGCGCAGTTTTTTGACGCGCGAGGGCTGGCTCCCGAGCGATTAAAGGTTTTTTCCTTACTGCAGGTAGAAGGTATACCTACTAATTGTGAACGGATATGATAAGCAGGCTACTGGCATGCCCGCCGCAGAGGCAATCTAGGGTGAAATATGGGGATGACCCTTAATTGCCACCTTAATTGTGATGTGTATAGGCAAGCAGGAGCAATTTCCTAGATTGGCCCTGCGGCAGCGCAGCAGGGGTGCGAGACCTTCCTACATGCCTAGATCGTCCCTGCTAAGTTGCCGCGTGTGTGGCGTGATCGGGGCAATTTCTCAAACAGTCCATTGGCAACTATCAAGCAGAGTGCTCGCGTGTCGGATTTTACTCTTTTAATTCATTGTGGACATCAATTGTGGCGATAAGATGCAACTAAATTTTAAATCCTCGTAGCTTTGTCTGCTAACCCAAAACGGCAGTATATCAATTAATTGTTCTTTAGCAGGTATGGCATTCCGCATGAATGTATCTTTTTTTTCTGTAAATAAATGGTGTCAACATTGCAAGGACCTTTTCAAAAGTAGCAATAGTAAATAGCAGTTTTTAAGGTCATCTACTTCCAATTCCTTCATAATACTCATGCTCACTTCTTTTCTGTAGCCACTTCTTCACCCAGTACCTCCTTTGGAATTATTGCAGTATAGGGACCTTTCTCAAAAATCGAAAAAATAAAGAAATACTACTAGATTCAAACATTGTAATGCTAAATGTGAAAGAAAACAGCTTCGGACGCGTAAAAGGACATTGGGAACTTTTTACCCCACTTTTGCCCTACTAGCGGACACAAACGAAACCAATAAAAGTTTTTAGATAATATTACGGACTTTACCACTGTGTATTTTTTATTCCCATAACTAATGGGAAAGCTGAGAAAATGAGATTTTCATAATTAGTATTTCTCTTACCATTTTAATAATAAATCATAATGTTTGTTTTTCCAAAAGGCTGTAATATTTAAAACGTGTTCGGCATGGCACCTAACGGCTTCCGAGGTGGGAGGAGAAGGTAGTCAGGTAACAAAAAACCGGTTTTACTGCGTACGCGCATTGTTCGGTCGCAGTTCTTCGTTGTTTGTCGTCGCGATCTGTGCGTTATTTGAACCTTCCTGTTATCTTTTACGTTATTTGAATTATTACCGACTACCTTGGCATCGTTTGTACTGGGCTGTTACGATTTTGCATTTCATTGGACCTTTGTTGAAACGGAAAACTCAAATCGTTGTGTTGTTTGTGCTCGATCTGTGCTACGGCGCAGAAAACATAACCTTTCTCAAGCATTCTTTGAGAGAAATATTCAATTGAGTGCATCGACATCCAGAGATGATAGAAAATAACACTCAAGAGGCCGAATCCAATCACGGCATGTGCGATTGAGACAATACTATACTTATATTTTAATTGATCCCTCGCGAAATGGATATGAAGGATTGCAGGGATACTATTGCTAGTGTATTCATGGACGGCGAACAATAGGTTGTTGTGCGCATATCGAAAGCATGACATTATCTCTCTTGGGCTAGACACGAAGAAAATGTTAACCTTATGCCAGCTGCCTTTTTGGATATTATAATCATAGATTATGACGAATAATAAACTATATAATATGACGAATAATAGACTATATTTGTTTATCTTCTTTCATTTGTTTATGTCCTCCTTGAGTGCTGCTTAACTTGACAAGACTATAAACCACAACCTCTTGAGTCTGTCACTTCAACCGCTATATCAAGCTAGTCATCAAATAACACTAAATGTATCTACATACAGTACTAAACATTTACATACAGTACAACATTAAAATAATACGATCACCGTACCTGAATTATTAATGTAATTATATTTCGGTATTCCCATACGCCACAATAATGCCCCTTTGCTTAGCAAAACTAGAGGTCAAAAGCTTTCAATTGAGGTATGTTTCAGCTTTGTCCGCCGTGGGGATTTTTTCCATAGTAAAGGTCCCAATGCTCTTTTAAAACCAAATTTACATGCAAAAGAAAGTTTTTTTTAAACTCAGTTTTAAAGGTTAAAAAAAACTAATCTAAGCTACAGCCAAATAGGTGTTTACGTATTATTTAAAAAAAAAACAAATATCCCAAAAGACCACGAGTACAAATTAAATAAATACCATGATCTTGCAAATGCCGTAACCCGGAACGGCTTCACTGTTCACCTTCACGCGGTGGAAGTTGGCGCTCGTGGCCTGCCAGCTAAATCTCTATTTCACCTCTTTAAAGATCTTGGCCTTTCCAGAAAAATAATCAACTCTTTCTTAGAAAAATTATCTAAAACTGCGATTTGCGCATCTCAAATTCTATGGCTTCGAAGGGGGAGTGAATGGGTGGTAAGGTGAACGCTAACATGTGGCAAGACAGCTGTCCTAAACCTACCACAGCCGGTTCGTAAGTCCGGAATCCACTGCTTGGGCCCGACTCCGGTCGGTGAATTCCATGGCAGCTCCGTTTGTATTTATTATTTATTTATTATTATTAACCTACCTAAATGTATGGGTTTGGCGCTTCTTTGAATGCCTATATCTCGCTTATTTATTGAGACCGAATAAAGATTATTGCAGATTCGGAATCAGCGTGGTGAATATAGTCTGGTGACGTTAAAAAATCAACAATCTAGAAGAGGTTCCTATACTGCAACAATACCCCTTCTTTTTCTTTTTACGCGGTAGCACCACAGAAAAAGCCAGGGCTATACCGATCTTTTGATGTTTCGATAAAACTGGTGCCATTCTTAACGCGAATGTTTAGCTTGACTTCTACTCTTACACTGAATGGCAGGCATATGAATGAATAGCATGTGGAGAGACAATCCGATATTGCTCCGACCGACGTGCGTCATAGATTGCCCATACGGCAGGCATGTGAGTAGCCTGCTTTAGTGTAAACAAGTGCATTCCAAAAAACAAAGCATACCCCTCAAAGTGCAAAGTGCTTAGTACTCCCCCCCCCCCTCGTCGCCCCCCACCTCACGATTGCACTAAGCGAGCAAGTTCGTTGGCACACTGGTAGTTGTGTTTACATTTTGTTGTTACTATACTTCTAGGGTTAATAACAAGATAACGAATTGACACCCAACCATTGACAATATACATACTTTATATGGTCGTTCGGTTTCAATATTCTTATATTTTCGGGTCGCGGAAGAAGATATTGGTCGGCCCCGTCGACAACTAAAGAAAAACCGCCAGGGATGTCGAACGTTCCCCGCAAGTGGTCCTCAAGGTCGGAAATCGTGTCGAACTTGTTTTCATCCAGAAATATGTAACAGAGCTGTCGTTCATCTTTGAAAAATGCGTTCAAGTTAACTGCTATCCGAAATTCCATATTTATTTAGGTTGAATGGGCGTCTCTCCCGCCAAATATTAGCCGGGAAACTCGCCAGCCGGCGTGCACACCGAAGCCCTCAATTTACACTTCACTTACACTTTCTTTACGAAATGTCAAAAAATTCAGTGTTGCCAATTGAATAAACCAGATTTCCCGAGATTAATACAGAAATCACGGGTCCCATCAAACTTGCAGAAGGCAAATTTGCAGACGGCAATCTTGCAGACGGCATTCTTGCAGGCCGCAGTTTTGCAGAAGGCAATCTTGCAGAAGGCAGTTTTGCAAATGTCAAAATGACCTAACCTAACCTAACAGAAAAACTTAAAACATTTTTAAGCTATTGCATAGCTTTTATCGCGGGCCTAGGCCAGCGCGGCGACCGAATGAAGAAATTTCTTAACGAAAATTAATGATTTTAAACTGATAATTACGTCTAAACGAGTACTGCTTACGATTCAAAAAAAAATATATGTTAAAGAAGAACATTTTCCTAATATTCTTAGCTTTGAATATTTTAGATATTGTTTATATTACATAGTGTAATTAATTTGTAAAATTAGGTCTAACCGAACACCAAAACGACTACTACGCAAATACTATTTGGCGTATTATTATGAAACCTGCACTATTTTAAAGATAATTTAATTATCTATCTTTTTATCTACGATTTTTTTGAATAATCCGTTGTTTTTGCTTTATCGAATAAAAAATTCGTGCGCGGCGTTCTTTCGGAAGACGTTTAAATTATTCCGAAGCCGCAGATGATTCGGAATAATTTGAACGTTTTCCGATAGAGCGCAGTTATATGATATCAGAAAAAATAAATTTATAATTATAATTGCATAAGTTGTTATAAATGCTATGCAATTGCTTTACCGCGGCAGTCCCCGAGTGACACACGTATTTTTTTTTTAATGTTTTGTTTGATGTATAAAAGTCATCCACTACAAGGATGCCGGTAATTAATGTCACTTCGATTTTAGGGAAAGAATAACCTAACCTAACCTAACCTAACAGAAAAACTTAAAAACTGTACTGAAGGTTGCCGCCTGCAAGGTTGCTTCCTGCAAGGTTGCCTCCTGCAAATCTGCCCTCAACAAATTTGGACCTGTCAAAAGTGACATTTGTGCAAAATTGCCGCATGCAAAACTGGCGCCCCCCGAAATCACGGGGGGCGCCAGTTTTGCATGCGGCAATTTTGCACAAATGTCACTTTTGACAGGTCCAAATTTGTTGAGGGCAGATTTGCAGGAGGCAACCTTGCAGGAAGCAACCTTGCAGGCGGCAACCTTCAGTACAGTTTTTAAGTTTTTCTGTTAGGTTAGGTTAGGTTAGGTTAGGTTTTTCTTTCCCTAAAATCGAAGCGACATTAATTACCGGCATCCTTGTAGTGGATGACTTTTATACATCAAACTAAACATTTTAAAAAATGTTTTAAGTTTTTCTGTTAGGTTAGGTTAGGTCATTTTGACATTTGCAAAACTGCCTTCTGCAAGATTGCCTTCTGCAAAACTGCCGCCTGCAAGAATGCCGTCTGCAAGATTGCCGTCTGCAAATTTGCCTTCTGCAAGTTTGATGGGACCCGAAATCACATAGAAATCTGCGGATTACATAATAGGCAAAATTAAATCCGCCACAGCTTCTATCAAATTTACTGCTACTTTTTCCCCCTGCTAGAGGGCGCAGGGCACAGCGGCCCGAGGAGACGTGAAGTGAGCGAAGCACCGGGCGCACAGACTTATTAGGGACTAGTTGCACCGGGCGTGGCATATCGTCACATCGCTCATTTGATGCTACAATGACACAATTACACTTTTGGTAATTTTACAGGGGAGCCAATCAAAGATTCGTATGAAAGGTATGGCATTATGAAGGGACTTATTACAATCGTCGTGATTTTAAATATAAGTTCAATATGTGTAGTTTCTATTATAGTCACAATCTACTCGGTACATTGTACATAACCTGGATTATAGACTTTAAAAAAGAAGGCATCAGTAAATACGTCACTGTTGTTTCAGAATTCAATATAAAAAATAACGCGTTCGCTAGGAAATTTTGCGTTTGTGACAAAATAAAACTAAATAATTGAATTACTCGACAGAAAACATTTATTTATGAATGTTTAATAAAGTAACTTCGTAACAACCATGTAGGTATATCTTATGTTCAATAGGTATTTAATTAAGATTAAAACAAGAAACATCTTACATAATACTGAACTATTTGTCTTATTGGCACAATATCACTGATTATTTACTTATTACCTACCTACTTTTAATTAAGTGCCAGTATACGCATAAGTGTGAAAAATACTTGAGCAACAGAAAAAAAATCCTTTAGGAAATACTTTTATAAAAAGCAGAGTAATGCCGAGGAATACCTAACGTTTTTTTGTAACAATTCTTTTAAATCATTTTTCTTGTTTGCGGGAATTTCTCTTTTTGAAGTATATGCTGGAACCACATTAATATCTCGTATAGCCTTAGTTATTCGTTGACTAGTAGGTAGATCTTCGCTTTTTTTATTTTCATTATTTCAGCTTCACTCCAGTTATCGCAATTACTCAATTTCGTCAATGAACAATTTAAAAATTGCCATTTATGGAGCTACAATGACATATTTACAAAATTCTGTCGTTGTTTCACCAAGAAGGTACTTTACTTGGATAAACATTGAAGTAATTACGCAATTTTGTCATTGTTTCACCAAGAACTTATTGATTTTTGGAGTAACAACGCCGCAATTGCTCAATTACGTCATTGTTGCACCAAAAATTATCGAATTAAATGTCATAAATACCTTTACGTCGTTGTAGCTCCCAAACATAACCACACTCAGCGGAGCGCCCCGCGCAACTGGCCTTTCAGACGTTGTAGCAACAGAAATAGCGCCATTTTACTCAATTCAACAATGACACTCGCACCATCTCGCGGCAAATCACCACAAATTCAATTCTGTCGATGTTTCTCCCGATGTAAATAGTCTTTCCACACATTTTGACATATTTAACTTGTTTTTGAAAAAAGGGTATTTATGTCATTGTTGCACCAAATGAGCGACATGATCAGTGATCGTCACATGTCGTCACTATGAAAAGTTGGCACACATCCCCTATACAGCTGAGTTTTAATTAACTGGCATCCTTCAAGGGAGTGAATCAGTACGAGCAATTATACAACTTTTTACAAAAAAAAAAAAAAAATCTGAAAAATAGTGTTAACCGCTCGAATGCCAGCCTTCGCGTGCAAAAAACTGTCAAACGACGCAAAGTGCCTATAGGCATTGTTGGCGTTCGACGGGTTAAAAGCGCTAGGCACGATGTGCCATCTAGCGGTAGGTAAAATATTGCTAGTATTGTTTATTAGCGATATTTTACCTATTGCTAGATGGCGCAACGCGCTTAAACCCTTGTCAAACTTTTATTTAACAGTCAAGTAGGTACTTCAAAATTTAAAGAAGAAAAACAAAGATTTTTTTTCCAAAAAAATTACAAGTTGCTTACCACCTGCTCGTATTGATTTACCCCCTTGAAAGACGCCGGTTAATTAAAGCGTATTTTGTATATGTCGGTACTTCGATGTATTTAATTCGTATATTTTTAAAGCCGGTAATATTTTTTTCAAAGCTTCCTTCATGTCATGTGTTCATTCGGCGAGGCAAGCGGAGCTAGCCTCCTTCATCAAACGTAGCTAGCCTCCTTCCCGCGTCGCAACCAACTTCTTGCCGCTCTTTTGTTTTCAGGCCCGGATTCCGCTGGCTCGGCGTGGGCTCGGCGCGAACGAATCATCGGCCACAGCTACCGGTGGCTGTCGCGTGCTACCGCCACTGCTGCAAAAGTGACGGTGGCGCGCGACAGCCACCGGTGTTCGGTGGGCGCCTCAATATATAACCCTCTCTCTCTGCCGTGCAGTCTCACGATGGACTTCGAGACGTCCGATGAGAAGAGATGAGACGTAAGAGAAGCGAGGGTGAGAGGAGTGGGAGCGGCGCGGCAGTGGTGAGTGTCCGCGTTTAGTATGGCCCGTGTCCGCCAAAAGTCGCTAGTCGCGGACACTGCTGTAGCGAGTGCCGACCACCGGGCACGCGTGTGCGGCGATTCCTTTTAAAATGTATGAAAAAACGTATCATCTGCTTGGTGGCCAGCTGGCCACTTTTGGCTGTGGCCGGTGGCTCGTTTGTGCCGAGCCTTAGTTTTCTCGGCACTGCTACACATAGACATACAAGACATACTTTGATGCTTCTTCTTCTTCTTCTTTTTCTTTGTCACGAAAGACGTGTCTTCTTTTTCTATATCATTTTCTTTGTCACGAAAGAAAAAGAAGAAGCAGAAGCATCAAAGCAAACGGAACCGTCTTGAAGCAGGCAAATTGTTTTGTATGTGTAGCAGCGCGGAGGAAACTAAACAAAAGAGCGGCAGAAGTTGGAGTGTTGCGACGCGGGGAGGGGGCGCGGGCGGCTAGCTAAGTGGAAACTGTGCCGGCGGTGGCGAGCTTTGGTCTCAACTTTTAGGCGGAAAAGCGACTATTGGCCCGTGGGGCGGAAAACGCGAGGGGGCAGCAGCACGCTACGCGAATGTGGCGCTGCCAACCCTACAATTTATAATAATATTAATATCAAAATTTCCTGAAAGATATTTTCTGAACCTACATAATGTAGTCATGTGCGCCGGAGCCCGATTTCTCTTCGACGGCGTATAACTACAAATAGTGCAAAAAAGTGCAAGAGTTTTGGAAAAGCTGATACTTTCAGATCAAACAGTATTTTGGCCATAGAATGCCGGGTACAGTCAGCAAACCAGATTCCGGGACACCCCGCACAAGCGACCTCGATCCTGTAATCCTGAAGGTAAACTTCAGACGGAGATATCCTTCCAAACTGGTAGTCAGGGGGCGAGGCTTCCCGCTTGGTACCTTTCCCGGTTCCTCGCCTTAGGCGTTGGCCTCTGACAGGCAGGTGTTGTAACTAGACAGTGGATTGTTTTTCGTCCCAAGTCTTCTGCGCTTACCTCACGGGCGACAGAACGATCTAATATTGTTAAAACTTCCTGAGGTGACGGGTTCTCCCGTTGTAGTTGACAGCTCTAGTTGAGTCTTCGGTATATTCTCACATTCTAGAAAGGAGAAACGCACATTTTTATTAATGTTTCTTCCTCTTGTTTGAAAGAAGGTTGACTGCGTTTCACCAATTTATTCAGTACTAACTGTTGTTTGAATCGAGTTGTTAATTTAAGTAGGGTGGCGTGTATTCGCCTTTTGAGACTATATTATTAGAGGTATATAGAGCAATCATTTAACCCCTCAAATGAATGGCGATTAGCTCGGGTTGCCTACGGCAAAATGTATATAAATTTATATTTACATTTACATTTACATTTACATAGAGCGGGGTTTACTATAGAGCTATAGCATTACTATAGAGCGGATTACTATAAAGCGGCGCACATTTACATTTATATTTATATTTATATAAATTTATATACATTTTGTATACATTTTGCCAAGGCATCCCTTAAGGGACGCCTCACATTTGAGGGGTTAAGATGATATTTCGATGTGCTTGAACTAGTTAACAATGTCATGATATCTCTTAAACTACACCACCTAAAAACTTACAGTAGGTATGGCAAATTTTATTTTTATTTAACACTCGTGTTGATGGAATAATTTATTTTGATAATGATTCAATTTTGTTACTAATGTCTTCAAGCAGTTATTGGATATATTCTGTAGCAGAACTTTAAGGCCGAGGTTTTTTCATATATTATTTTCACATATATTCAACCGTTTTGTCAGCGCACGCCGATCCAGCAACTCACCAGCTCATTTGCCTCCGACTTGATATATAAATATCCTGATTCATATTAAAAACCAATATTTATCACAATATAATATAGCCTTTAGCACTCCCCAATAATGTAGCTTTCCATTAGTAAAAGACTTTTTGAAATCGGATGAGTAATTTCGGAGATTTCCTCCTACATACAAACTTACAAACTTTACTTCTTTATAATAATAGTATGGATTGATTATTTATTACATGGTCAGCTATTATAATTTTCTCTTCCTCAGAAGAGAAATGCTGACCATATCTTATATATTTAGTCTAATTCTAGGCAAAAACTGATAATTCTAGCTTTGCACCTAAGGTGGATCTTTATGGACCTAATAATTATCTTCGTTTTATATCACACCATCTTTTCACGTAACCGTTCCCGTGCACCCTTGATTAAGTATTTATCCTTATCCGATAGATAGCATTTAATAGAACGTTCTATTTAGTATAGTTATTAGTCGATATTGCTAAATTAACTTTAATATTGCTTTTCTGGCATTTATATTTTACTATTGGCATTGGTTTATTTAGTATATTATATTATGGCGGTTTATATTATTGGTGGCATATGATAGGTTAGATTAGTTTATTGGCGAAATAAATAAACAACAATTGTTATATACACTAACTAAGGTTTTTGTTTTACTTATCTGTTGGTGCTCCTTTTTGTCTGAAGTCGTGAAGAGGTCACCAATCTTGGATTGACTGAGGTCGGAAGCTCATAGTGTTACTTAATTCCAATTCTCCTAGGTATTTCGGTAGATAAATGCTAACAAAGTTTTAATTATATATCACCTGATCAATATGCACTCCTTTGTATAATTATTGAACATATTTTTCTCTTATAGCATCCAGTCGAATCTACTGAAACGATTTGGCTAGAGTTTGATAAAAATGTGGAGTTTTGTAGGTTTTTTCTTTTCTCCTTTTTAAAATTATAGTTTAATATAAACTCGAAACTCAAGGGATAGCTAGAAACAAAAAAATAAAATATGGTTTCTCAAAAGTGGCAAAAATAAATATTGTCATGGATGTTATGTTATCATAATATGTGGATACTTTCTAATAAACGTCCTCTTACTGGGTCAAGTGAGAGGGGGGGGGGGGGGGTCCAACCGTTATATTCATCGTTTGCCTAAGTGTTTTTTGTAAAATCTAATTTAACAAAATGGTAAATCGGAAGAAATGGCAAAAAAGTTATGTTTTGTGACTAAAGTAAACTCTCTGCAAAAAAACGTATGTTTTGTGTCCAAAGTAAACTCTCTAAATAAATATTGTATAGGCTGTTCGACGAAATTGCAAAAAAACGTATGTTTTGTATCTACAGTAAACTCCCTGAATAAGATATTTTATAGGCTGTTCGACGAAATTGCAAAAAAACGTATCTTTTGTGTTAAACTCTCTGAATAAATATTTTATAGGCAGTTCGACTAAATTGCATAAAAACATATATGTTTTGTGTCTAAAGTAAACTCCCTGAATAAATATTTTATAGGCTGTTTGTGGCGATGCTGACGCTGATGTGTAGCGTATAAGGTTTATATTTTACGAGTTTGTGATGCCTTATGACTTTCTTCATAGTTTATGTGGTATAATCGTTAAATGTATATCGTAGGCCCCATTATTTTGGGTAAAAGGTTTTTTTAGTAGGTACACTGAGTGAGGGATAAACGAATTGAGTAAGCATACTAAGCCGAAAGCTATTAAGTAATTTCTTCTTCTTGTTAGTCATGATGCCTGTTATATAAGCGTTTACGATTAAATGAATAAGTATTACTTTGCATTCAATCACATCGGTTACGCCGAGTCATCGATATATAAGGCGTAGATATGCCATCAGGCATAAATGATTTGGGTGATAACCGTTGCGCGTAAAAAGATGTGACAGAGAGACAGAGAGAGCAATACATTGAACAGTATGCGAGAGAATAGAACAGCAATATTCATCGCGGAATCGCTCACACCGGGAGGACTGGCGGAACTATTACTGGCGGCGATCCGTATTGGTATTGAAGTCGTCATTTTCGCCCTCGAAATGCCCATCTAAGCCCTTATATATCGATGGTAGTAACGCTTTCTCATTCCGTGCATGAGGTCAGTGGCTATTTTTCGCGTTTAAAAAAGGATTTTATGTGGTTTTATAATTTCTTTATCTTTAATGTCTATTTTATCATTTTTATTCAGTTTACGTGAATTCCATTGATATTTATATAAGATTTTTTTACTTTTGCGTAAACAGTGTTGAAAATATAAATATAAATATTTATATATAACACACTTGTCTCACTCGCCGCTTGAATTCAATAGAGCAGCAGTGGACATTGACGTTGATATCCGAGTACTGAAGGCTGAGGAGAGTGTCTCTAGTGCCGACACCATTACAGAAGCCGAACTGAGTATTCTCAATAAGACTTTAGCTGAACGGTTCCACGAAGCCTGGCCGGCTTTATTGTTGGTCGGCACAACTCACAGTTCAGCGCCCATTCGGTAGCCACTTCGAAGAGGGAAGGCCTCGGTAAACTCTGCAGTCGTAGACAGTCGGGATCTGCAGTGCCCGGGGGAATCGCCTCAAGCGGCTATGGGTCGCATGTGTACGCCGGGCATTGCTAAGTCTGTACAACCGGCTAATTACCGGGGGAGTCTGGAAACTGACTGAGACTTTGAACTGCAACCAGACTAGAGAGCGGGGAAATTCGCCCAAATCTGCTAGCCAGGGCGCGATGGACTCCACTGGGACTTCTTTACAGTGCCTCGCAGTTTGAGGTTGACCTTTGACGGATTTGGGCGGCTCTAGATCAGTGAATAGTCTTCGTCTCAAAGTCTTTGCGACTCATTTCAGGGTGTCAACATTCGTTATAATGTCCTGAGATGGCGGCCTTGCCCGCAGCAATGTACAAATTACAACTATTCCCATTTCCCATAGACACTGGCTTAAGACATGTATACATAATCTTCTGCGAATTATATGCAATGTGTAGCTAGTGGAATAAAACTTTTGACGTATATATTCATTTCAGTCAGCTTATTCTTTGGCACCCCACTGTTAGATAAAAGTTCCCTATCACACTTAAAATAAATAATGCTAAATTTGTATACGGTCCATTTAAATAACATGGGTTTTGATCAATATCATTAGCGCTACAGCTCATTGAGGGCTTTTGCTTCGTCAAGAATTTTCTTCCATTCCACCTTATAATGAACTTTAGTATTTCCAGTTGTTCACTACAAATGTGTTTAGGTCTTTAACCAATGAATCAAGCCATCGCATTTTTGGTCGTCCGACTTCGCGATGCCGATCACATAGAGTGCGACCATTTTCGTATCAGCGAGAATTTATACATCAGTATATTCGACACTCAGAGCAGTTGCCATGATGATTTTGGTATCAAAATTTAGATTCACATTATACAAATTAAAGCATATAGGTACATTATACAAATTAAAGCATTTATTCAATTTTAGACAATGAAAAGCTATCTAGGGAAATTAAATAAAATAAGCCAATCTGTAATCTGTAATATATCCACAATTCACAATTTAAAACTTACATTTAACACAGTCGAGTCTGCCATGGTACTGGCTTTGGGTTAGTTAGGCAAACTTTGTATTTAACCATTTTAAGCATGTTTTTCGGAAATAAATTTATTATTATTTTTATTCTTATTTTTAATATAGAAGACGAGTAGCGTTGAAAGGAGCGCAGCCGTAGTCAACTGTGAATAACTTGTACATTGAACGAGGTGGCAACGCCGGTCGAGGGGCGCGAGGACCGCTCTGCCGCTGTCATTCTGTGTGGTATTGTCGCGCGCGGCACACGGCTCGCGCGGTACCGAAACTCGCCGCGAATTTCGAAAGTCGGCGTGTCCGCGCGATGTCGTTCTAGAGCCGGGTGCTCGGCGAGTCGAAGAAATGGCGAGCCGCGAGAAGGACGGCGGCGACCCGTGGCGCGGCGGCGGCAACGGCTTCGTCGAGGGCGCCGGCTGCGAGACGGCGCTGCTGGAGAGCGGCGGCGGCGGCGGCGGCCGCGGCGACGGCGGCGGCGGCGGCGCCGCGCACTCGCTGACGCGGTGCCGCGCGGGCGGCGCGCCGCAGACGGTGCTGGTGCGCTCGCGGCCGTCGCGCCGCTGCTCCACCTGGAGGACGACAGTGCCGCTGCTGGCCGCGCTCGCCCTCTTCATCGTCAGCGTCATCCTGGCCACCACCGTACTGCAGATGGCCAACCAACCGTGTCAAGACGATGGTAAGTTTGCGATCATCCAAAGGTCCATCTCTCTCTGATTCACTCAGATGGAAGATCGGTCTTAAATTATTGTTATTTATACACTTCAGTGACGAATTTAAATTTGTCGATGCTGCGGATGAACACACCATCCCAGGATGTTATAACGATCGTTGTCGTATATTCACCTCGCAAAGTCTTTTAGACCGCAATCTACATATCTAGTTACGCCACTGCCTAGCAGTTTCGAACCGCAAAGAGCTAGGGCCCTGGCAACCAGTGGGACTCCTTTGCTCCCTACTTTCCAGTTTTGAAAGGCTTGTAGTCCTTCCATCAGACCGGTCGCAGCTAGAGGGCACTCGCGCGAACCTATACGTAGTAAGTGATTACCTCCCGTGTCGCCTTTTGCCCGCTCTTGTCGCCGGTATCGGGTGGCCAAAGGGCTATTTTAAAGGTAGATGACGCAAGGTGCTCACTGTCTTAGGCAACTATTTTTCCAGACTCCTTCGGTAATCCACAAAATACAACATTGCTGTTGCAGAATGCACTGTTCAGGGATCACCCGAGAAAATTCTTTTGTTTAATTTAACACTTCGAGTACCTAAGCTCCCGGATGGCAGCTAAACCAGGATCGACCGAGGAAACAAACTGGTTTTGCGCTTCAAGCTGCATGAAACCATTTAGCTCGATGTGGATATACAGTTGTAGTTTGTCCATTGCTGCTTGCGAAAAGGCATCTCGAGATATTATAACATCTGCTGCCGTCTTGTCACCCTGGAATGAGTCGCAAAGACTTCGAGGAGGACGATCTACTGATCCAGCTCCGCCACAAGTCCCGCAGAGATCGACCTCAAACCGCGAGGCACTGACCAGGAGTCCCAGTTTGACCCTTCGCGCCCTGCCTACCAGATTTGGACGCATTACTCCGTCCTCTAGCCTGGTTTCAGATCGAAGGTACCCCGCGGCACTAGTACGAACAGCCTGCGGACCTCTACCTTATGTTTGCGATAAATTTGTCGTGGACAGTGATGATCTTTGCCCGCAAGCCACTCGGGATCGGGTGGCTAACGGGCTATTTCTAAAGATGACATTCGGTCAACGCCTATCCCCACTGTCGGAAAACGGACGTTTCCAGACTCACCCCGTAATTCGCCGTTTGCAGAGATGTGCACAACCGCCCGAAGAGATTCCTCTGGCGCACTGCAAATCCCAACTGCCTACAACCACAGGATGCAACTGCAGGTGGAGTTCAATGAGGCCTTCCATGGTAGTTCCCTCTTTGAGGAGGCTACCGTATGGGAGCTTAGCCCTGAATTTGGCCGACCAACAACACAAATTGTCCATCAAGCCCAGGCTGTATGAAACCGAACTACCCTTATGAGGAGACACATTTTATTTGTTCCAACATGATGGATGCGTACAGAGGCCACATCCACAAACAACCCTGGCAGTTTTAAGGACTAGTGTCGTTTTTCTACTCAGGCTTAAATATGATATTGCACAACGACCTCTATCCACACCAATCCACCCTCGAAACATTTATTTAATTTATTTAGTTACATACAGATTAATCTTTGAAATAATACACCATTTTTTTACGTTTAACAACAAAGAAAAACAAACTCAATTATAATATAAAATATATTCAAGTAGTAAATTACAAAACCATGTTAAATAGCTGATGTGAAATAGGGTTGATATGACGGGAAATTTTGAAGACCTCAATTGGATTTCTAGAAAGGGGTTTTTACGTTACACATACACAAATATCATCGGAGTTGAGTTGTCAATTAATTGAGTTGTCACAGAATGAACGCAATGATTTTGATGGACAAAAAAATCCACAAATCAAAGCTCCCCCATATGCCCCCATGTTAGGCACTGGGAAGTCCCACTCAGTAGGGTGGGCACGAGGGCTCGTGCCTTGGCGATTTAATGAATTTCTGCATCTCCTGGTTACGAATTCAAAGTCGCTTGCACAGCCTGACCTGACATTAACTGCGATTCGTATTAGAATTTATCGTGAATTCGAGGCGTCCTTAACACCTTCCTATTAATCGGGATCGGGTGGCCATCGAGTCGTTTCTAAGGGTATAGAGGTGACGTCATGGCATACCCCCGCTTCTCAAAAAACGTACGTTTGTAGTCTCACCTGGAATTCGCTGGTTGAGCACAAAACTGGGAAACAGGCTAGGAACTAGACTAGGAAACAGTTCTACCGCCTAGGGACGCCCGAGGTATTTTCCCGGCGCACGTTAGATCCCAAAAATCAACGATCAGGGGGCCTATTCTTGAAAAATTTAGCATGGTAAATTTGTATATGGCCCATGTAAATCAAATGGACCATAAAGAAATTTGGCATGCTAGTTTTTTCAAGAATTGGCCCCCTGTAGTTGAGCCGGAGATTGGACCGGTCGTCCTAAAGTAATAAATGAAATAGACGTAATACATGGCCCGTTCTGAGTTTATGTGGACATACAGTTGTCAAGGTGTCAATACAGGGTGTCAATTGCTACGGGGGAATCCGCCACGCCAGGGTCTTAAAACGACTGTTGTCATCCATTCTACCGTGGGGTGAACTCAAAGACTTAGGACAAACATAATCCACAGTAAAATTACACCCGAGTCCGACGCTTAGCGAGAGGCAGTGGGATTCCTCGCACCCTTGCTATCAGATTTGGTCCGATTTCTCCATCATCCAGTTTGGTCACAGTTTCGAGGTCGCTTGCGCGGCCTCTACCTGACGTTACCGGTAAATCATAGATCGAATTTGTCGCGGATCCGTGACGCCCTTTGCCCGTCAAGCTTACTCGGGATCGGGTGGCCGACGGTTCTTTCTAAGGATTATAGGTGACGCCAGGCCAGCAGCTACCCCCGCTTCTTAGGAAACGTAGGTACACCCATCTTTCGGTTATTCTTCGGTTTGCGCAAGCGATTGTCTGACGCAGCCCGGAGAACTATCCCACCAATTCTGCCCGAGGTTTTCTCCCAGATCCGTACTCACGATCACAGAAGATCTGCGACCTCGGGTTCACAGCGGCCATTCCAGGTTAAGTCCCTCTCCGAGGAGGCTACCGAATGGGAACTGAGCCGTGAGTTTGGCTAACCTAAGGAAACACAAACGGGCCATCAGGCCCAAGCTGCACAGGATCATTAGAAACCAAGGACATACATCCTTTCCGGGTTCGTTCCTCTTCGAGGAGGCTACTGGCTGGATAGGAGTTTAACCGTGAGTTGAGCCTACCAGAGATAACGATCAGGTGTTAACGGTCCATCTGTACAAGAACCGTTAAGTGCTGACAGGGATAAGGACATAAAGACTAGGATCCTGCAAATACCGTGGATAGCAATCATTTTCTGCACAGAGTTGGAAAATATGCGCGGAGATAGAAGCTATAAATATAAGCCACCGATGGCACTTAAAGAAAAAGAACCTCAACGTTTACAATAGTAATATGCCACGGAGGAGGGATGTTGTAACCATAGTTGTAATAAAAAAACGACGTACGGAAATATTTTTAACTCACTTGCTCACGGCAGAAACTTGTATGAGTTTACGATTAAGGGCGGTGCGCTTTATCGTCGACAAAGTAAGAAGAATGCTGCAGCGCTGGCGCGTAGATCTTGTATGTATCCTAGACGTAAAAGACAAGTACTCTGAACCTGCTTCACGTTGAATATTTATCATTGTAGCTAATACTACGTTGAAAGGATTTAAGTCATCACTTGCGCCTTTCTTACGTAGTATTTGATTTATGAAAAGATGTTGTCGCAGTGTGCTCGTGGCAATTTGTTTTTGTCGTAAAACTTCATGGTATACTTTAGTATACCATGAAGTTTTGTATACTTTAGTATACAAATAGGTGGGCTTATTGTCTATTTACATTATCTACTGGCCACTACCAGAGTTATTGTGACTATTTGTCTGATGCGTGTACACATAAGTAACGAAATTATAAACGTTACGTTTATAGCTTCTATCATATTTAATAAACAGGTGTGTTTTCTTTCGGCACCGAAAACTAGCTTTTAGGAGGATTGGTTTTTACAAGGAAGGGTCAATATATTATTTATAGTGTGTTCATTCATAATTAATTGGTTTATTTCTTTTTTGATATTCTGGGGAAGGAAAGAGACAAAAGATAGTTTCTCATTTCAATGCGACGACATTTGTGGTGCGACGACGTGCGTCTCTTTCTAACCTGTATAAACTAAGCTGTGCGCAACAAAGAGAGCAGTAAGTAGCGTAGTAGCGTTGCCGACTTTATAACATCGCTTAAAATTTGTTTGCAATTTGTTGTGGAAATATATCGGCTGGCAATATCCCCAAAGACGTATACTGTGATTGCTTTCTCGCTTACGCAAGAAGAAGAAGAGTAGAGCCCGAGCTGTGATTGCTCCTGTTTGTTCGTGCGTGATCGATAGGGAATTCATGATATACCTTTATTATCAAATCGTAATGTTAGCTTAGTTTCATTCAGAAATTATATTGGGGTTGTATGAATTCAAGGACTATTATTGAACTAAACAATGTATTAGAATGATTACCTGTTAGTTGATTAATTATTTTGATTATTTGATAACGATTGCATATTTACTAATCAGAAATGTATGTCCTGAAAAACAGGTTAATAGATATAATGAGGACCACTAATTTTCGGCGTTACATAATGTAAAATTGAAATAAGCCTATATAAACCCTATTTTTGAATGTTGACGTAGCAAGTCTTCACATTTATCACAACTTTAAAAAAATCTCGGCGTCAACATCAGAATTATCCTACAAATTATTGTATCCTATAAAATGCTGTATACTTTATCCTATAAATTACTTTATACTGTATCCTAGAAATTACTTTTAGCACAGTATCCTACAGTTATATGTACCAAAACAAAATGTTAACATTGTCTAATTCGTCCGAAATTCGGTCGTAGACGCACGTCGCTCTACTGAGCGTCAAGAGCGAAACCGAAAATCAAGACACTCAAGGTACCTATGTAAAAGGATCTAAAAACGACTTAGATAGAAGGCAGAGAACGTTCCCTGTGGCACTCCATGATAAGTTATTGGTCGTTTCTCGCTGGGTTTATTGTAGAGCTACGTCATCTGTGAGATGACTCGAGCCACAGCAGTGATATCATTGGGCTCAATTCGTTTTAGCTTCTCTATAGTAACGTTTGCGATAAGGTATCGTAGGCCTTTGCAAGATCGAGAAAAAAACTCATTGTCTCCTTATCCAATGCTGTTGCGTCCCGGAATGTCTCCCGTTTTTAGCACTTTTCGGAATCCGGAGAGAGATAGGCCTGTCGACAGGCTGTGCGACTAAGTTAGTCGTGCATGTTACGCTTTATGGTTACGATCCTACGTGATCCTACGGCAATGCTACTTTGCATACGTCACTCTCTCTGTCATGCGGACTTGTGCCGCAGATCACCCCAGGTCACGAGCTCCCCATACACCCCTTTGAGGGATATTTTCGGTCCTTGGAAATTCCAACCCTTCCATGCATTTATACAACTATTGCAATATGCAAAACTTTGAGTTCGGTCCAACTATCTTCAGAAGACTTAGTCCTAGTGGGATAAAATATCTTTCCCAATATTTAAATCAAAATTGAGGTAATATCCGCTCAGAACTCCGTTTTTGAGATTCTGGAAAATAGTGGGGAATAATAATTTACATTCTTACCATTGTAAATATTCAGTATTTTATACTATGAATGTAAATATTCAATATTATACTTATTATACTTATTATATATTATACTATTATGTAAATATTGAATATTATAATATGTAAATATAATTTTTATATGTAAATGTTTGAAACTGCGATATATTTAAGACTAGGTACTACTATTAATGTATGTAATCCTTAATATATTATACATAAAACATAAATTACGACAGTAATATAAAAATATGAAAATTAATAAAAAACCGAACTTTAAAAATAGGTAGGTATGAATATAATAATATTTAGAAAAGATAATGGGCATTTTGGGCCCACTTTTCCAATAGCTGTACACCAGATCTCTTTATGTATAATATTTATTACTACGACGACTGATCTCAATTATGTGCCGTTTCTAAGTTATATTCTATTAAATATGGCTTATTACCTATAACCCCTAGGGCACCTAACACATCCAGGGATTGTATTTCTAATAACTATTTAAACGAAAACGGTCGCAGAATACCCGAAACGATAAACTACATACGCTGTGTCTTGACTTGACTCGACTTTGTCAGCAGTATATGGAGGGGAAATACTGGGATTTGTTGCTTGAACTCTGTAACTTGTATCATGATTTCATTCCCGTTCTGTTTCCTGGCGTATGTAGTATAGGTACTGCTAACGTCAGCTGTTCAACGTGGTGTGCCTAGTGACCGTACATCATAATATTCTATCTTTTATGGATACTTACTGCAAATAATATATGGGGGCTAACGGGCCCATGATGAGGTGGCAACGACGACCCATGTGTTCAGGGTCGGTCACACTCACGGGTCAACACCCATCCGACGGCCTCCCCGCATGGGGTGCGAATCCCGGGTAGGACACTGGGTCAACCAGTCTCCCCTGGGAATCAAACCTCTGGCGCCCCTGGACGGTCTGCACACCGTGCGGCGCAAGCCAATCGATTGTGCTCTCCGACTAACAGTCGGGGGAGTCTGGGAACTGTATTGTTTCCTACAGAGCGGGGGTGGTTGTCTACCTTACGGCGACTGCTCTTGAAATGACCATTGACCATCCGATCCCGCTTCAGAGTCGGGCAAAGGACGCCTTGCCTCCTCCAGAGTCGGGCAAAGGCGTCCTTTGCTCGACTCTGAATCCCCCGACTGTTAGTCGGAGAGCACAATCGATTGGCTTGCGCCGCTCGGTGCGCAGACCGCCCAGGAGCGCCAGAGGTTTGATTCCCAGGGGAGACTGGTTGACCCAGTGTCCTACCCGGGATTCGCACCCCATGCGTGGAGGCCATCGGATGGGTGTTGACCCGTGAGTGTGACCGACCCTGAACACATGGGTCATCATGGCCACCTCATCATGGGCCCGTTAGCTCCCACTCTGACTAACAGTCGGGGGAGTCTGGAAGCTGTATTGTTTCCTATAGAGCGGGGGTGGTTGCGTACCTTACGGCGACTGCTCTTGAATTGACCATTGGCCATCCGATCCCGGGTAAGAGGCGGGCAAAGGACGCCATGGTCCGCGATAGATCCGGTATACACCGTTTCACCGCTTCGTAAGGGAGAGGATTGCGCAAGCGACCTCGAACTCGGAACCAATCGAGAGACCGGAGAAATCTGGTCACAATTGGTAGTTAGGGCGCGAGTGTCGGGCCCGCCAGGTAACATAACTGGCTATCTCGCGGTAAGGCGTTGGTCTCTAACGGGTTGTGGCGTAGCTAGACGCTGGATTGTTTTGTCCAAAGTCTTCTACGCTCACTCCAGTGAGATAGAACGACTAATCGTTAAAACTCCCTGTGGTGACGGGCTCGCCCGTTGTAGTCGACAACTCAAGTTGCAAATAATATATGGCGTATAATAATATAAGGGGTTGGCCTCTTACGGGCTTTTGGCGTAGCTAGATGGTGGACTGTTTTGTCCTCAAGTCTTCTGAAATGAAATGAAATGAAATGAAAATCTCTTTATTGCACAATAAAATAAGGTACAATGGCGGACTTATTGCTACACTACAGCAATATCTTCCAGTCAACCAACTGGTGTGAAAAGAAGAGTAGGCAACAAATTATAGCCTAAAATTAAATTTGAAATTATAGCATATAATATATATTGTGTGTGTATCTAAAGTAAAATGTAAATATATAAATAAATTTTTGAGTTTGACATATTATATGTATGTATATGTATATACATACATATTTTGATATATTAACAAATAAATAAATAAATAAATAAGTAAATAAATAAACTGCCAAAATAAGGTAAGGAAAGGGAGGGGATAAAGGAAAGGTTAGAATTTATGATTAATATTTATTTTGAAAGGAAATGCTTTTTCAATGATTGCTTAAAGGTGAATAGCGAGCTAGCGCCTCGAATAGTTAAAGGAAGCTGATTCCATAGTCGAGCTGCATGTACGGAGAAGGAGTAGGAAAAAAAAGTGGTATTGTGTTTTGGGATACGTAGGATATTATTCTGACTTGAACGAAGTGGGAGACCATGACTTCCTAATCCGGTAAAAGCCTCTTTGAGGTAGGAGGGAGATGTAGGGTTGTGTAGGACATTATATAGAAGTGAAAGGATATGCAAATTTCTCCGGTCCCGTATACGAAGCCATTGCAATTTTGATCGGTACTCGGAAACATGGTCATACTTCCTCAGATTGAATATGTACCTTATGCAAACGTTCTGTAGGCGCTCAAGTTTACCCCAGGGAGATAGAACGACTAATCGTTAAAACTTCCTGAGTTGACGGGCTCACCCGCTGTAGTCGACAATCCTAGTTGCAAATAATATATGGGAGTTAATGGGCCCTTGCAGAGTTGGCCACGAAGACCCATTCTGTTCAGGGTTGGTCACACTCACGGGTCAACACCTATCCGACGGCCTCCACTCATTAAGTGCGAGCCTGGGTAGAACTCTGGCCTTATGATTAATTTCCCCTGGGAATCAACCTTCTGGCGCTCCTGGACGGTCTGCGCTCTGTGCGGCATATGCCAATCGATTGCGCACTCTGACTAACAGTCGGGGGAGTCTGGAAGCAGTACTGTTTCCTATATAGAGCGGGGGTGGTTGCGGACCTTACGGCGACTGCTCTTGAAACGACCATCGGCTACCCGATCCTGGGTGAACAGCCGGGCAAAGGATGCCGTGGTCCGCGATAGATTCGGTATACACCATTTCACCGCTTCGTAAGGGAGAGGACCGCGCAAGCGACCTCGAACTCGTAACCAATCGAGAGACTGGAGTAATCTGGTCGCAATTGGAAGTAAGGGCGTGAGTGTAAGCCCGCTGGGTAACACTCCTGGCTATCTCGCGGTTAAGGCGTTGGCCTCTTACGGGTTTGTGGCGGAGCTTGACGGTGGACTGTTTTGTTCAAGTCTTCTGCGCTCACTCCAGAGAGATAGAACGACTAATCGTTAAAACTTCCTGAGGTGACGGGCTCGCCCGTTGTAGTTGACAACTCTAGTTGCAAATAATATATTTGAAATAAATAATTGTCTTGAGGGTTTTCGTGTATTTAGCCATATTTAAGAGCTAAAGATATTTAAGATATTACACTTAAGATATTTAAGAGAGATTCCAAACTTCAAAACTCTGAAACGGCTTATAATTGAAATAAGTTGTAGTAGTCATAAATATTGTAGATAAATAGATCTTTTCCATGGTGAATACGTTATTGTTATTAGAAAGGTGGGCCCATACATTTTTGGCCTGACATACAAGGCGCCTGACATACAAGGCGCTGAGCCCATACATTTTTGCCCATTGTCCTTCGGCTTGAAAAACATACACAAAATAAAGAAATGATTAAATGAACCTCCCTTATTCTCGCCAATGAGAAACTGCTATTTCCATATTCGTAGAAATTAGGGAACTTTTCCAGGTTTGCGTCATATCTCGACTCACAAAAAGAAACGTAATTTGAGTTAAGCCGCACTATCTCACTGTATTACCGAATACTCCGGCATCCATATAAAAATTGGATTAGGTATACTTAGAAAGAGAGGGAAAAGCCTATTACACATAGACGTATAATACTGTAGGTAGTAAGATAGAAAGGCTGCAAGCAACAGCCAACATGGCGCAAAGTTTATTAGATTTACATGACCACAATCTCGTTATGGAAGTGTGTTTCCTTCTTTCTTTGTGCGCCGCGTTTCTGTCAAGCTTGTTTGAAAGGATAAAATTATTCTGCTTATGCCAGAGTTATTAGGTTAATTTATTTTTATCTGAGAGTTGAAGAGAATTAATCATCAATGAATTTCGCCCAAGACAGATCCTTCACATGCTTGTGATAAATATTATATTACTGTTTTTATTCAGGTATAAGTGACACAAATAAGTGATTTACACGACACGAAATGCACCAACGAACTCTATTCAGTCGAATAAATTGCCAATCACAGAAATGGTTAAGCGCCATTGTGACATGTACTATCATCTCTCCATTGCACAATGATGGCATCGTCCATTCTTAATCTGTAATAATAATATGTTTGTAACCTCGATAGATAATAATAAATCATATTATAATAACGTAATGTTAACTACTCAACCCTATTTTGTACGTATTCTAAACTAAAATCAAATCAACAAGTACCCGACGTGCGAATAGCTTGAGGAAGAATTTAACCCATCTCTTGAATTCTTGAGGATGATTGGGTATTTAAAGGTGGAAATATTCCCATCCTCTCTTAAGTTCTCCTTTAGCATGACCCCCCCCCCCCCCCGCCATGCCTTCTATCCCAATACGATTGCGCTTGTTCATTACTATCCCGGCAGAGGGAAAGTATTGTGAACGCACTTCTGTATGTGTGTGTGTGTGTGTGTAATCCTCCATGATAGCGCCCACACGCTTTATCCGATTGAGCTGAAATTTGGCATGCAGGCATCATTCATCATTTCGGTAAATCGATTTACGCTCCCGGCAGCGGGAAAGTATTGTGAACGCGCTAAACAAATCGAGAAAGACGGATATATACATTATAATCCCTCCCGACACTATTAGGACCATTTCTGGACTGAACTCTGCCTGTGAGTCTCTGTGTCTATGTGTCTGTGTGTCTGTGTGTATTCCTCGACGATAGCGCCCAAAACGCTTCATCCAATTGAGCTAAAATTTGGCATGCAGGCATCATTTGATCATGGCAAGAGTTGAAAAGATTGTGGTGGAAATCGGCCCACTATGGGTCGCACTAGTCATATATCATCCTCAAAATATATAATATCTGGTCCACCAGGGAGCGCTATAGTCGTACTTTAATCTCAAAATATTGGACTTAGAGACTTGAAATATTGGTTAAAATATCTCTTATCGGTGGGTGAAAAGGGTGTTGGCGATTTAATTCCATAATTTCTCGGAATCTGTTTGTTTAGGGGAGGCGGGGCGTATATTGCTAGACGCGTCGCTTCTTGGAAATTTAGTCGCTATGAAAGACGATGCCAATTATCGACTTAACTTCCTTAATCTGAGGCTCGACCGTTTCAACGATTTTTTAACGTGATGTTCACTGACGAACCGAATTTACATCTGAATGGTCAAGAAAACAAATAAAATTGTCAATTCTGGTCAGAGAACAAGTGTGGGCTGTAATATTGGCAAACGGCGTTGTCGGGCCATACTTTTACGAGGACGAAAGAGGGCGTGCGGTGATGGCCCACAATTATTGCAACTTGTTAAGAGGGTTCATGATCCCGGCTTTGCAAGAATTTCAAAACGTTACCTCGAGGATATGGTTCCAACGAGATGGTGCCACATGCCATACCACTAGGGTGTCTATAGACCACCTGCTGAAGGAAATGTTCCCGGGAAGACTTGTTACAATCAGAGGGGATATTGAATGGCCCCCACGGAGCCCAGACCTAACTCCATGTGATTTTTTATATGGGGCGTCCGTGCTATGAAAATAATCCGATAAATTTGGAGAAACTCAAAAGAAACATTATACGAAAAATCAAAATATTCCAAGCATAATGTTTCGCAGAGTTTTCCAAAATCTGCGACTTCGCTTTCAAGAGTGCCAAGCAACCGAGGGTCGTCATTAGGAAAAAAAACATTTTTAAGACATAAAAATTCCAAGATTTATAATTAAAAAAATATAGGTATGCTTCGTAGTTTAAAAAAAATATATTTAAACTGCCAACACCTTTAGGCCCACCCTCTACAAGCCATAGAAATATTTTTTAAATTCTGCCGTATTTAAGAAAATACTACATCACATTAGAAAATAGCAATTTTAATACCACGTAAATAATAAAAAAATACTTCATATATACTACATTTGCGATCATAATGTCGCATTCACTATCGGGGGGCGGAAGGGCGGGGGTGGGGAGTTAGGGGGTTTGACGCGGGGGGGGGGGGGATTGTCTACTTGCCGGTAAATTCTTTTTTTAAACCTTGGATAGCTCGTAATTGTTAATTTGATTTGATAGCGAACGGTTTCGTGCAACTCGGGCCGTAAGATCCACTGTGTTTCTAGGGTAGGCCCAACTCACGATTCAGCTCCTATTCAGTATCCTCCTCGAGTGAGGGACTATTCCAAAAAGGACGCTTGCGTCCCAGGAATCATGCCTGGTAGATCGGTTTCCCCTGGGGATTGCCCTCCGTCGCTATTGGACGGTTTGCGCATCAAGCGGCGTCAGCCAATCGGTTGTGCACTCTGACTAATTACTGAATGAGTCTGGAGGCTATGGAAATAGGATTATGGAAGAAGGAGCGAGGGTGGATGTTGACTTGTTGTCATGCCACGCTTGAAACGACCTATTTTTCAGCAGATCCCTACAGGTGTGATAGGCCAAGGGCGCCCAGGTCCGCGATAAATTCATACCGAATTACCGCTGTAATACAACAGGTGGAGGCCGCGCAAGCGACTTGGGAACCGTAATCAGTCAGGAGGACGGAGGTATCCCGATAGTTAAACCCAGACGGAGATATCCATACGATACGGAGGTATTGTATGGAGAAACGATATAGATGTACTTTTTCATTCGAAAATTTGTAAGACTACTCTAATAAATAAATAAGAAAATAGGTGTTCCATGATTTTTCAAAATTCAACCACTAGAGGGGTGAAACGGGGTTTCAAAATTTGTATGTATAAACGACATTAGATGGACTTTTTATTTCGAAACTTTGTAAGATTACTCTAATAAATAAATAATCAAATAGGTGGTTCATATCAACCAACCGGTAGCGCAAGCACCGCGATCCTTACATCTTCACGCCTTAACTACTTAGCTGATCATCATGAAATACATATTATCAGGGATACAGAGGACTTAGGATATCTTATACTACCCGCAAAACTTACCACTTGATTGGAAAAACGGTTACCCCAAATTTAACGCGAGCAAAGCCACGGGCAACAGCTGGTTTATATATATATATATATATATATATATATATATATATATATATATATATATATATATATATATATATATATATATATATATATATATATATATATATATATATATATATATATATATATATATATATATATATATATATATATATATATATATATATAAATGGATGCTGGTATATTTGTCTGTCCGCGCTTAATAGACTCCGAAACCGTTTGAACGACCACCGTGAAAGTTGGTGATCCATCACATACATACTCGTATATGTATTTTTTCATGGAGAAGGTTTTTATGATATCCGCTTTGTTGTAACTTACATCTAGATGGCGCTGCAGCACATTCACTTCTTTACTGCTTTAACGATCGCCATGACAATTAGCATACATAGACATTTGAGCCCGCATAATATTTTCGCGCTTAACTGTATTGTAACTCGCCACCAGCTGGCGCTGCAGCACATCATCTCAACCGATTACCATGAAAATTGGTATACAGCAGTGGTTCCCAATTACTTTTTCCTATGTACCACTTGAAGAAAGACCTCAAACTTCCGTACCCCTTATGGCAGGAATGCCAAATAAAAATGAAATTAGCTTTTTTAAACATTTATTTCTATCAAAATACAGTTCTAATGACGGTGAAAATAATAGGTTAAATGTGATAAATGTGTACGTTCTTCTTTCCACAACTCTGAAAAATCTGGTTGCTTTATGGCGAGCTTCAGTCTCAACTCTTTTTCGAGTTGAAGTCTGTGACGGTATTTAGTTTTTAAGTTTAGTTTGTCATGGACGAAAATCCGCCTTTACAAAGATACATCGTGCAAAACATATGTCAACAATTGTTGTTTGCGTAAAGGTTTTTTACTGATCCAATTATTGTAGTCAAGAGATTGCCACACGTACCCCTTGATGCAACTTCGCGTACCCCTGGGGGTACGCGTACTACTAATTGGGATATACAGCATACATAGACATTTGAGCACGCATAATATTTTCGCGCTATTATCTTTATTGTAACTCACCACCAGATGGCGCTGCGGCACATCAACTCATATAATGCTCAACCAATCGCCATGAAAAATGGTATAGATAGATATTAGAGCACGCATAATATTTTCGCGCTATTAACTTAATTGTAACTCTCTAATAGATGGCGCTGCAACACATCAACTTATATACCGTTCAACCGATCTCCATGAAAATTGGTATGCATAGGTATTTTAGCGCGGATATAACATGGGCAACTTCGGGTAATACCACTAGTTTATTATAAATTTGTTACTGCAAGCATTCGCATATTTGATAAGAAGGAATATGCGGTTTAGAATATAGGTGAATTTTTAAATATCGAACAAGAACTATAATTTTCAAACAAAAGTTTTTAAAAGAAATCGACTCAAAATTTCCCCTCTTTATAAATATTGGCCTTCACAAAGCAGTTAGAAGGTTAATTAAACTTTTACGCGATATCAAGAAGCCTCATAGCGACGGATTACGCGGAGTAAGTGTCAAGTCAGGGCGTAGCTTTATCGCGCACTGCTATAAAAATGACACATGTTATTGTGGTCGAGTAGGGTGTGAGTGGGTTAGAAGTAGGTTAACGGTGGGGTTGCCAACCGTACGTCTTGCGCGGAGACGTTTATTGGTCATTATCTGCACTCACAGCACATCATCTCGGGCAACCGCGCCCTTGCTGTGGGTCATGTGTGCACAGTACTGCTTCAATCCAGACCCAGACTGGCCTAATGGGCCCTACACACGATGAGGCGGTCGGAGATACTGTCCGGTCAAATCCGTCAGGCCAAACGCGTCGCTTGTAGCAAGAAATCCCGAACTAAAGGCGCGGCCAGAGGCGGCCTGTCATCGAATGACATTTCATTCGATGGCCGGATGGCCCGTTGAGGTCGCAGGCAAGTGTGTGTGTAGCTTGCGGGCCGTCAGTTTCGCGCACAGCAGCACTTAGTACGAGATGGCGCTGATGCACATTACCTTCGATGGAATGTTACTTGGAATGTTATGACCTTACTATGGAATGTTATGACCATTACTATGCACAATTCTATGGAATATACTACACACTTACTATGGAATACTATGGCCATTACTATGGAATCAATTCTTTTGGGCTCCACATTAATTTGTTTATGAAATACTCGAAATCTAACTTGCTAATATGCCAAATGCATTATCATAAAATACGCCTGGCACGTAATTTTCCGTGGTTGTATATTATCATATCTACTCTCAATGGGAAAGCGTCGCCGCGTCGTCAGAAATGAGTACGTAAGGTATATTTCTTAAACTAAGGAAGGAAAAAATGTTTTTGTATGTTTTTTTATTCATACGTAGGTAGTTATGAATCTTTGGGTTTCAATTTTAATTCAGTCAATAAATTTATATCAGTTAATATCCGTCTCTTTCTAAACAAATCATTAGTCTAATCTGGCGCTTTTTATTTCTTTTCATCTTTTGCGAAATTTCCATTAGAGCCGGTCCACACGATGCGGTGCGGCGCCACACCGCAAAAATTTTGCCGTAAGCGGCGTACACACGTACAGTGCACGGTGCGGCGCCGCAACGTTACTACGACGCCGCAGTGGGCGAATAGTGTTGTAGTTAATTGCACGTAGAACTAGTGAAGTGACGTAGTCAATGCCAATATCTTCTTCGTTGGTACTCATTTTAAATACTTCGATTCAAAATTAACAAAAATACGTAAAAACAATGAGACAGGCAAGCATGAACCATTCTTCGACTGCACTTAACAACTGAGCGGTGCCGCTCCGGCGCATATTACCGGTTTGCGTGCGGTGCGGCGTCGGAACGCACCGTGTGACATACCATGGATATTTGTATGTAGGACGCCGCAGCGGCACCGCTTAGGCGCCACGCCGCAGCCGCACCGCATCGTGTGGCCCGGCCCTTAGTCAGAGCGTCTGTATCCGTCATCATTGCATCGATGAACTGAGTGGACTGGGGACTGAGAGGCTGCGCCGACGCGCCTACACACCTCCGCCCAAATCCGGCTGCGCCTTCAGTGCAGATCTGTCCGGCCGGTCCTCATCGCGTGTAGCCCGCATTAGAAGTAGGTTAACGGTGGGGTTGCCAACCGTACGTCTTGCGCCGAGACGTTTATTGGTCAGCTCGGGCAACTGCGCCCCTGCTGTGGGTCATGTGCACACAATATTGCTTCAATCCAGATCCGCAATGGCTTCAGGGCACACCGGACAAATGCACAGCCGCAGGCCAGTGCAGCGGTGTACAGATCTTGCTCCAATGGACATTTTCATAAGGAAGGCAAAAGTAGTACCATTGATTATAAAATCAATGGTAGTACTCAAATTTAATTTGCTCAAATGAAGAACGGGGAAATCGGTGCCAGGTTAAGGGCTCTCTAGACGATCAAGTATGCTTGTCAAGCTTCGCGTCGCGGGCTGGGAAGGGATCGTAAACCACAAGAAATATCCAAGTATTTCTTTTTCATATCTACCAAAAATGCCTAATTTGTAGTTTTATACCAGGGAGTCACGTCGTTTATCAATCAAGTAGGTACGTCTAATTGACGTGACTCCCCAGTATAAATTACAAAATTAGGCATTTTTAATAAATTAAAAAATATATATTTGAATATTTCTTTCGGTTTACGATCACCCCCCAACCCGAGACGCGAAGCTTGTCAAGCATGCTTGATCGTCTAGAGAGACCCTTACATGTTACACCCGTTGTGGTTACTCACTGCATGCAAAGTAGGCGTAAAAAACATTTTTTTACGTAATCACTGTAAATAATACAATAATAATAAGAAGAATAAGTTACCATGTCACGGGCATGGTAAATACACCGCACATCCAGTACGGTGCACAACGAGATCTTGCTTTTACCACAGTATACCACCCAGTAGCTTTACTCTCGACCTACAATGCAATGCGAGAAGAGGGTGCGAGGCATGTGGGCAGAGGGGTTTGTCACGACGAACGCGAACGGTACGCATTACCGGCAGGTAAAGGTTGGAGACATTTTCAAACGTTAGGATATCTGCGTAGGGCGAGTAGCGAAACATCTGGCGACCATATCCGAGCCCTTACGACTCGTGACGTATTCCAAGTTGATTTCAGTTTTGTTCTAAGAGAAGCTACTGTCTGGTATACTGTGCTTTTACCATGATAGCAGGTTTTACATACGTAAGGTTATTAGACAGTTACAAAAAAATGTTGATGATACATTATACCGTTATTTTCGTATTACCCGTACGAGCATAGGAAAACATATAATCGAGTAATGACGTTTCAACAAAATTCCTTGCAATTCAACAACTTACGATTGAAACTTTATTATTCTGTATAAAACCGTAAGAACAAAAGGACATTTTATCAAGAAATCCAATGTTTTTCTCAGTGTACAGGCAGTATTCTAGAGCTAACATACCATTTGTGAACATTGTATGCAAGTAGATACTAACTTAACCCATTTAAAGCGTTTGAAAATTACAAAAAAATATATATATTTAACTCTTTGTGGTCACAGAATGTGCCACACCAAAATAAACTAAAACCTATAAGGACGCAAAGGTTTAAATAGAAGGAGAATGGAGAGGGAGAGGAAATTTAGGTGGAAGATTTCATATGTTATCTCACTTTTTCAGAGAAAATTACGTGGAAGATTTCATTTGTTATCTTTTTACACGACTGTCCAATAAAAAAGGAGTGTAATGTGTTCAGGATTCATCTATGTATGTTTTCCGTTTCTTTATTCCACCATTACTTATAAACGCTTAACCGATTTAGAAGTGTGTGATATTGTTAGAATCGTTATGTCATAAAAATATTTATAAATACAATACGAGTAGTTCACTTTCTGTAACGGCAGTCGTGTTCTTTTCTGTTTAATATATTTAATTGTTTTAAACATGCTCGGCGCGGTTCTCACATTTATCGTCAAAGCATTCCAAAGACGGGCTCCATACACGGTGACACAAAAAGAGATGTCACCATAGTTACACTGATTTTTCATGGCTAGATCTAAAACGATTTATGAGTATTTGACCTGCTGAACTAGATGAATTGAACTAATGCTTGTTAAAATGTGTTGATATCAATTTAAACTCTCGGGCCCCGTTTCATGAAAGTTACAAGTTACTCGTTCTCGTTATTTATTCTCGAAAATAAAGTTGCTCTATATTAATATTATTTTATCCTTTACGGTAACGCACCTCACAGGCGGCCGGATTTTTATCAAATCACTTGTCATTACTTACTTAGGTTAGTTGTAAGACATTGCCATGTGGCAATTAGCTCGCCTTTTTGTATACAAATTGAGTGCAAATAAAGAGTTTATTATTATTATTATTACTAAGGCGGTCACCCATCTAGGTACTAAACGCCCGACGCTGCTTAACTTCGGCGATGGGCCCTTGCAGAGTTGGCCACGAAGACCCATTCTGTTCAGGGTTGGTCACACCCACGGGTCAACACCTATCCGATGGCCTCCACGCATGAATTGCGAGCCTGGGTAGGACTCTGGCCTTATGGTTAGTTTCCCCTGGGAATCAACCTTCTGGCGCTCCTGGACGGTCTTCGCACCGTGCGGCGTAAGCCAATCGACTGTGCACTCTGACTAACAGTCGGGGGAGTCTGCAATGGAAGCAGTACTTTTTCCTATAGAGCGGGGGGTGGTAGCTGACCTTACGGCGACTGCTCTTGAAACGACCATCGGCTACCCGATCCTGGGTGAATAGCCGGGCAAAGGACGCTGTGGTCCGCGATAGATTCGGTAAACACCGTTTCACCGCTTCGTAAGGGAAAGGACCGCGCAAGCGACCTTGAACTCGTAACCAATCGAGAAACTGGAGTAATCTGGTCACAATTGGAAGTAAGGGCGTGAGTCTAGGCCCGCCGGGTAACACTCCTGGCTATCTCGCGGTTAAGGCGTTGACCTCTTACGGGCTTGTGGCGTAGCTTGATGGTGGACTGTTTTGTCCTCAAGTCTTCTACGCTCACTGCAGGGAGATAGAACGACTAATCGTTAAAACTTCCTGTGGTGACGGGCTCGCCCGATAGTCGACAACCCAAGTTGACGGTAACCAGTGTATCAATGCGGCTACGGATGTTAAAGGAATTTCTTATCATTTATCAAGTTATTTCTCGAAATTAAAGTTAGAAGTATTGAACCACTAGTAAATTTTGACTAATTCACCAGTGACATTTTGACATATTCACTCGTGTGACTTTTAAATTTTCACAATTTACAATTCTACACTAGTGAAAATGACCTGAATTTTTCAACCATCCCCAGAGGTGGACGTAATTTAATAATATGGCATTCTATGGCATTGTTCATCCAGAATTAAGATTGGCACTCTTTCTTGGATAATTACTTAATAAAACGGCCACCCGTCATCCAGGAAGTCGAACGATTTTGTCAGCTTATCAGCGATTAATTTCAATATAGGAGATTTTGAATGATATCTTTTGAAATGGCATAACTTCTTCGAGGCATGAGCTATCTTGTATGCCCTAGTTTAATAATTACATTAAGATTTCAAACTATTCTATCAAAAAACGATGAAAATAGATCGTAATAATCCCCAATGAAAGCTCACTTCTGCCTAAGTCTCATTTTCCCTCCCAATCACTTACAATATTTTCCTTCCTTTTCTTTTCAGCCAATTTCCAATTGTTACTATATTTTTAAATTTTAAATGACATCCAGACTATTACTCTAGCGCCAGCGTGTTCCCGCAACTCAAGGCTAGCGCGAAGCGTCTCTCATTTACCTAAAATACATCAAAAATAAATTTTACTCAAACTTAAAGTTCTCCACGTTTTAAAACATTTAGAACCAGAAAAACGAAAAAAAATACGTTTATTTGTTTATTTGTATCAAATATTATTTAAGAGCATTACAGACGAATCCAATTCGACCTTGAATATTAAATCTAGAGTGTAATTCCATAATAACTGACTTACATAAGTAAACTAATGCTAACATTAAACAAAAACTGTCCTCCTGTCTTATATCTCAAAAACGCGTTGACTAATATCGAAAATTCTTTCGCCTACCTGTTCTATACATCAATGGGAAGAGCTGATAAGATGTATCGTCCTGTACCTACAATAGAAATAAAAACTGTCATACAAACGGACCTTTTTGAAATCACATTTTTAGTCGTATGATCAGTCGAGCGGAGGTATGAAATATGTAGTAGGTGCCAAATGAATAGGGTAAGTCGTAGAAAGCTCGCAAAGAGGTGCGGTATGAGTTGGACAAGACGGGGAAAATCCGGGCGAAGTTGCATAAAATAACGTACATTTAAAAAATATCGTGCTTTGAAAAATATCGTACCTCGCAATAAAATCCTACTTGCATAATGTATACTTTAAGAAAATATTGTACTTTAAGAAAATTACGCACTTTTTATATAATATGGAACTTCTTGAAAATATCGTACTTCGAATTAAAGTTTCAATTAAAGCTGTAAAATATGATGGTGTATTTTGAGGACATATAAATTGATCTATTAATTCATCCATATAATATAAAATAAATTTAAATAATAATCCTAAATTTAAATTAATTCTTGTACATTATTAAACCAAAAAGACCGCTACCACTTAAAAAAGTCGTACGAGTTTTTTCGACGCATTTATGCTTTTGCCACGATAAAGCTACGGATTCATGACATTGCTGTGAAGTCTATCACTGGGCATATAGAGTGTGCCGGTCGATGGTTGACCACGCCACACGTCGTGCGCGCTCCGCTTTACCCCTGTCAATAAGCGAGGAAAAGCTGTTGAGATACGTAACTTTATTGATGGCATGGTGGTCTCGAAATTCGATTAAACTCTGCGTTTAACGAGATCGATAACTTGTTTCACAAACTCCGTCGTAATTTAGGGACAAGACCGTCGTCCAACTTCTTTAATAAAAACTGAGATAGGCCAATGCACAAACGAAAAATACGAAAATATTCTTCTAAACTTCAAAGTGTATAAATAAAAAATCTGTACCCGCAGCTCCGCCCGCGTGAAAGTCTCTGTGTTGTTGAAAATTGGTTATGTTTATTATTTTTTCTGCTGACGTTGGTGCTTATGTAGGTAATGTTAGGTTGCCTACCTAACTTCTATCTAACTACCTAACTAAAATAATCTGCCTGATGATTATTTCTACTCTTCATTGTGAAATTTCACAATGTGCGGGTTTATTATCATACGAAAATCTCTTACAACCAACCAATATGAAGTGTTTGTATGTGTGCCCGTAACACGTGTAACTGTGTGTCTTGTTATTGCATTCGATCGGCAGAGTTTAAATGCCGTGCCGTGTATATCATAGTACCGCATACCTAGATGGACGAGGCAACTGAAAAATTTGGTGTTTTAAAATCCAAATTTGTCTTTTGGTGAATTAAATATGCAGAAAGAATTAGGTAAACATAGTCATTATTGGGAGTTGGCGCGAGGTGGGTGGAGGGGGTTTGATTGTTAGGTTGGCGGGAAGTTGAGGGGTTGGCGCGCGGTGTGGGGGGGGGGTTGTCTGCTTGCCGGGAAAGTCTTGAGGTGACAACCGTTTTTTTTAATATTTTGTCAAGTAGTTATCGTAAATCATAGAAACACTGCGCTTAGAGTGGAAAAATGGTTTTTTTTTTAAGTTCAATTTCAAATCAAGATTTATTCGATATTTGGGGAAATTGCCATAAAAATGGCTGATTTAAATTGCTATTTGGTAATGTTACCAACAGATTTCAATTAAAAGAGTAAACAAAAAACCTGCTAATAAAATAAAAATTAAACGATGTTTATATTGTATTAAATATTTAAAAAATGGACTGAAAATAACGGGAAACAGATTTAGTTTTGGAAAAAAAAAATTAAATAAGGGTATTTTTTTTATTAGAAAAGGATTTATTTCCGAAAATTGCTTAGTTACCATATTAACAAAGGCCTACCTGATCCAAGTAATACAACATTGGATGCACTTAGTTTACATAATACACAAAGCTCAACTCGAAGACCAAGACTGGACTTTGACAACGCTTCTTTTGGGACAAAAAGGAGATTTAGTAAAGTTCAGAAGTCCATGGATTTCCATTGAAATGGAATTGAAAATTGCCAGACTCAGAAAGTGAAGAATCAAGTGACTAGGTAGTAAAGTGAGAAAAATGTCGAAAAAGTAACTGGCTTTTGAATATTTATATTATTTTTATACACCGAGTGTATAAAATTTATATTATTTTCATACAGCAATGCCTTGACAGTGCACTTTTTCAGTTAATCGTTGTTCCAGACCACAAGCAGTAAAACACCAGTTCAGAACCATATGGCGAATTTTCAAAGTTGCCAAGACTACTTTGAAAACTACTATGTAACTAACTATGAAAACAACTATGTAAGCAAGGTTACATACACGAAACTATCCGAGCAATAACAAACGACAGTAATACAAGTGAATAACGTGGTTTAATGAATAACGTGCCACAAATGAATACCGTGTTAAGGGAATAAAATTTATTTTAATATAGAATTCTATGTCAAACCTAAATTATCAACGTTTAACATAACCAGAGTGAATAATTGGCAATTACATAAAATAGGTTGCTGTGAAGAGAGTGTTTGTGCGATGACCTAACAGTACCTATGCTTCATGCATCTATTTCTGTTATCTCCATGTAAGGAATAACTACGCTTTTTATGCCTGCTATGACTACAAACGTTATTTATCCCGCCCGTATGTATGTAGTAAATGTCGTTAAACCAGCATAATTGCTTTATACGCTCCACTAGGCACAATGGCACTAATTAATCAAAAAAACATTGATATTTCTATCTACCAAAAATATTTTCTTAGTAATATTTTTTTGTTTTTGAATTTAATTGTTTTCTACGTTATGTACTACCTACCCGCTTTAAACAAGTAATCAAAATTGTGTCACGTAAATTATTTATTTATTGATTCGCGGGGAACAAGCCGTCAGCATTTTTATTTTTGAATGAAATGATATTTTACTAGGTTATTTGCTAACTTATGGAATGATACTCATTAAATGACACACTTATAATGCAATCACACAAAAAGCATACTTTAATATTTTCAACATTAACTAAATTTCGATGTGATCTTTTAAATTAATGGCATATCCCCATTTTTTAAAATAATCATTTACGTTTTTCAGGAACCGTAGCTAACAATGTCAGTGTTACTGAGAAAGTTAACTCTGACTGAAATAGCAATTTTCTTTCATTATGTATACCTTATTTTTTTTCGTCATTTATCGTCATTTTTTGTGCGTCTAACCAAATAAATGATTTCAGTTCATACCATATTTTTTTTATTGAAACTTCTTTAAAAAGTTTAAGATTGTCATATAATGTTCCTATAAATGTTAAATGATAAGATATAACCAATTATTATTATTTGATCAGATGATGATATCTGAATATTTTCCCATTTTTTTATGATTTTCTTAGGCAACCCTACTTTTTAACTTTTATTAACGAGAAAGCTATAAGTTATGCTTATTATAGCACAAAAATAATAACAAAATTTAATAAGGTTAACTTTCAGAATGAAATTTAAGTTTACAAAAAACTGTTTTTGCCTCTCCTGCAAAATTTACAAAATGTTAGTTATAATAGTGTGACCAAAAGGTACAGATATATAAATGCTATAAATGGAAATAATAATCAATGTACTGTTATAATTGGTAAATTATTGGGTTTTTACAGTCAATCAGTCCTATATAAAATAAACATTCATTATCAATGTTATTATAGATGACCAATTAAATTGCTATTACTTTCGCCGGACAATGGCCACCTGCATGTTGTCGGCGCCGAAAGGATTCCAAAACATACTATGGCGTTGGGCGTTAACGAGCTAACGGGCCCTTGCTGAGTTGGCCACGGAGATCCATTCTGTTCAGGGTTGGTCACACTCACGGGTCAACACCCATCCGGCGGCCTCGACGCACGAAGAGAGAGCCCGGGTAGGACTATGGCTTTAGGGCTAGTTTCCCGTTCGAGGGTCTGCGCACCGTGCGGCGTAAGCCAATCGACTGTGCACTCTGACTAACAGTCGGGGGAGTCTGGAAGCAGTACTGTTTCCTATAGAGCGGGGGTGGTCGCGGACCTTACGGCGACTGCTCTTGAAACGACCATCGGCTACCCGATTCTGGGTGTACAGCCGGGCAAAGGATGCCGTGGTCCGCGATAGATTCGGTACACACCGTTTCACCGCTTTGTAAGGCAGAGGACCGCGCAAACGACCTCGAACTCGGAACCAATCGAGAGACTGGAGTAATCTGGTCGCAATGCCGTGAGTATAAACCCGCTGCGTAACACTACTGGGCGTTGGCCTCTTACGGGCATGTGGCGGAGCTTGACGGTGGACTGTTTTTGTCCAAGTCTTCTGCGCTCACTTCAGGGAGACAGAACGACTAATCGTTAAAACTTCCTGAGGTGACGGGCTCGCCCGCTGTAGTTGACAACTCTCGTATAGCGTTGGACAATCTAATAACATTTATACTCAATGTTACTGAATTTTAATAATAAATAAATGCCAAATTACCAAATAGTTTATGTATAAGGGCAAAATATGTCGGCGAAACTATATGCGGTTTCGCCTGATGCTGTTTCCATTAGATCTCCAACTTCATTCCGACACGCGCCTCTGACCGTAATAACATTTTATTTGAAAGCTTACTCCGCCCACGGGGGCCACAAAGATCAAATTCTCCGCGGTGGGCCATTCCCGCAAAGCCTTCCCTCTCACATAACTATGTATGTACAACAAATAGCTTTCGCATTTTAGAAGGGGAGCCACTTAGTGAACTACGCAGCTGAATTTTTCAAGGCCAACTTTTCAATAATTCAATAGTATTTTTGTATAGGTCTACTTATTGAACTCGCATATGCATCAAATGTAATACGAAAAGCATCTGAAATTTATCGACTACTTTACACTGCTACTTCGATCTATCGTCTACTATACGTACGTATCGTCTACTATACACTGCTGTACGTACATCTTTCAAAATGAAAACCGTTTTATCAGAACGCAGGCAGTTTTAAAATGTGAGTTTTGTATATAACCGGCTTCCTTGAAGGGGATTAACATTTGAGAGAAAATGAAAATAAAATATATGATTTTTTAAAAACATTTCTTTTCTTCTAATTAGAAAATTTTATTTTTCCGAAAAACAGTATAAAAAGCGCTGAGCATGATGCGCTATCTAGCCGTAGGTAAAATATCGCTAATATCGTTTATTAGCGATATTTTACCTACCAAAAGATAGCGCACCTCGATAAAACGCTTGTCCAACTTTTATTTAACAGTCAAGTTCTTCAAATTTTTTAATTGAAAAAAAAACTAAAATATATATATTTTTTAAACATTTTTTGTTGTTTTTCCTATTTGTTATTATCAAAAGTTGTTAAGTTGCTCGTACTGATTCACCCTCTTGAAGGATGCCGGTTAATAAAAACTCACATCGTATAACAGCTCCGCTGAACTCAAGACGGGATGATGGGCGCCGCAACGCATAATATCTCCCGCTACATGGTGAAAATCAATCATGGATGTGTAACGGATGCAAGGGACCAATGTTAGTAACAAAAAACGCCGTAATTCTATTAAGTATTTTATTTGAAATTTTCGGATAATTCGCATTATTTAAAAAAGCTGAACTGAGCTGACTGAACTCATTGTTCGATATAACCACCTTTGACCTTGATGATGGGCGTTGAGTCTGCCGATGAACGCATTACATGTTGCGCGAATGAGGGTCTGCTGTATTCGCTTTTATTCAGTATTCAGTATTCAGTATTCAATTTATTCATTCAGAATATACAATAAAAGCATGAATTATGAATTAAAGCTAATTATCGCATATTAGAATTCATCAGTTTATATGTAGATATAAAGCATAAATATTAATTCGACAATAGCGTTGACTAAAGTCGGCTTTACACGGCAGACAAATAAAAAAAAAATTAAAAAAAATAGAGCTGAATCCATGTACATGAGTATACATATAAAATAGATAATTTTTATAACAATATTAATAGTCATCAAGCACTTTTTACAAAAAATGATCACACAATATGATCAAAGCATCAAAACAAATTTGAAAATAACAACGTATGTATATGATCACGTATGTTACATTACACATTGTAATCTACATATTAAATATTAAATTCATAATATTATTATTAAACAATAAGAACTAAAATGAGGTACCTGAAAGTTACATATTAATGTTATTCCCATTTGAAAGAATTGGCAGGCTCAAAAAAATCACCCAGCTTATAGAAAGCATGTGTGGATTGCAGCTTTTGTTTAATAAATCTTTTAAACGCCTTTGTTTCCATCTTTCTTGTAGAGAGCGGTAGCTGGTTAAAGGGAGTATAGCTCAAATATCCAAAGGACTTTTGTGTCTGCGTAAGGCGTACTTTAGGCAGGATAACGTCATCACGTCTGCGTGTATTGTGGGAGTGTATATTCCCGTTTACCTCTTGTTCGTTAATATTTAATTTAGCATATAGTAGACATTGTAAAATATTTTCAGACGTAAAAGTCTGTATTTTGTACTTAAGAAAATATGGTTTCGCAGTGCGTGTCACGGGATACTCCTGCAATTGCCCTCAGTGCACTTTTCTGTAAAATGAAAACCCTAGAACTGTCTGTGGCATTCCCCCATATCAGTATACCATAAGTCATTTTAGAATGGAAACAGGCATGATACGCAGTTATTGCAGCGATTTCACCAGCTAAGAATTTAATCTTTTTTATCGCATATATTGCCGAAGGAAGCGCACTACACAGTCGATCAATATGGATGTTCCAGCTAAGATGATGATCGATCATGATACCTAGGAACTTTGTCGATTTGATTAATTCTAGAGTACTGTTGTTTAGAGTTATATTGAATGGTATAGCAGACGATTAATATTTTGAGGAGAAGTGCATAGTTACGGTTTTTTTTGCATTAAGCAAGAGATTATTCTCTGTGAACTCAGCGAAGACTTGACTTTATTTAGCCGTTTAGCGTATCCAAATTGTGGTGTTTTTACTGGACACCTAAACCTCAAAAATGCTCCAAACGGAAAATGCAACCGATTGGCGTCTGGTGAAAATCAACCTGGGACCATTATCATGAAGAAATTTTAGTTTTTCAAGGGCGTTATGGAAAACCGCTGAGTCCAGCTGGATTGTGCATGTCCTGTCTCCGAATTGTTTATACTCCCATTACATTACATTTACGTCGTGTCCAATTGGTGGCTAAAAACCGCTCTTGGACGTGTCAAAATATTTCTGTTTTAAGTAGTAAGTGTCATTATATATATATTTAAAATATGAATATTATAACAAAAACATTTATTAATTGTAAGTTCTATACCCTTACCGGGTTTTTTGGAATAAATAAACTTTGAACTTTGAACATTACTACTTTAATCTTTACGTTACATACTATAACCGCAAAATACTAATTTCCGTGTTTGGAAGAAACACGGTAGAAACTACCAAAACCCAAAAGAATCAAAGTAAAAGGACGCCACCTCCTTTTAAAGAAAAAGAAGGAAACTAATTATATTTAAAAAAAAAGATACCCGAAAGAAATTTTGAAAAAGAAAAAAATTAACCTCAAAAAACTATCTCAGAGAGTGGGCCAAATATTAATGAGCATTGGGTTTGGCCCTCAGAAAACCCTTTTCCTCAGACACACAAAAGACTACAGCACAAAAAGAAACACGAGAGTATGTAAAGTATCCGTGTTTATTCGCCCGCAGGCACCCTTCTTCAAATTCCGCTTATCGGCGTGTCACATGTGCTCATCCAAATAAAAATAACAGAATTCCAGAAATAAATGTAAATTCCTTGACGTGGAGGCAATTCCCGTCACATTTAGCGACGATTTCGTCACTTATATAGCAGCAGTAATTATTCAAAAAAACCAGAGGTGCCGACAGCTGCGATCAATAGAAAAATCCGTTAAAATCGCGAGGATCTTATATGAAAAGCTACCCAAAATGAGATTAAATGCTTACCAGATAAATCACACACACTTCACATCATAAAAATAACCTCCTCTCGGCAGATTACGGAGATTTCCTCTCCACTGCAGCCGTTCGCCAGCAATGTCTTTTTCCCTCAGGATTTGACAGCTCATTCCTACCAGAAACACGAATGTCTCTACTCTATGGCAAAGAGTGTAGATTTACTTCCAATTTTTTTTTTTTTAATCAAAGTTAAATTTTATGTAGGTTTTCTTTTTAATTAATATTATAATTTTTAGTTGTCATTCATTTATTTATTTATTTATCTTTTAATAAATATATCTCCATAATAGCAACATTAATGTCATCTGACAGCTGTTAAGGAAAATTTTTGGATGATTTCAAAAAGCAACAATAAACAACATTTTCGGAACAGAAAAAGGTTATAGAAAACCCTGAGAAGTAACCTTTAATGATAATTCGGGACACAAGCGCAAAAAAAAGGAATTTCTGTTACAGCCCCAACCCAAGAGAAAAATCGGGGGAGAAAAACCAACGATTTTGATTGAATCGTCCCGATTCACCAGCTACTACGAGCTTTACGCCACTAGAACAACAACAACTCCTAACTTAACAAACCTTCTTCACGTTAACTATAATCAATTAATCCGTTCAGTAACAATAGCAGAGGCAAACTTTTACCAACTAAAACTTACACCCATTACTCTTATCACCAGAGTAAGAAAAGAAAATCAAGAAATTAAACCCAACACCAACATAACCAAAAAAAACTTATGGAACTCCGACAACTTCCAACAACTAAGGAAGGATCAACTCATTGCGGATACCCGACTCCTACCGAAAACAACAATAACTCTGACGTTAAACCTCGACTAAACGTTTACTTACTAAGAGACTATAGTAGTTGTCATTTACTACCTTTCATACCAATCCCCATTCATTCATCCCGGACATGAGACATTCTTACAACAATAATGCTAGATAGAAATGCTAGCATGACTGACAAAACAAAATGATTTCAGCTATTGATACCACTTGGTACAATGCCTTTGTAAAGACAATTTAAAGGGCTCATTTTAGTTTCACCCAAGATAGACAATTTTTGTAATAGAATGTTAACGCGAAGAACTCCGATACTACTATTCTGAACTATTCGGATTTAGCTTAAAATCTTTAATATGCCAGGAACCTATATTCTTCCCTTTTGCATTTTCTAACTCGTACACCAACGCAGAGAGTTTTTTTATTATCTTACATTTTTCATATTTTGGGGCAAATTTGGAAATGTAATAATTCCCAGCATTACTTAGATAATAAGTCTTTTTATAGATCGTATCGCCTACTTGAAATTCCGCAGGACGGTGTTTTCGATCATAGTAAACTTTATTATGTGCATGTAATTTTAACAATTTTTGCCGCACTACATGAAAAATGTTAGATAATTCACTCAAATTTTGAGCGTAAGACAACCTACTACCAAAAATAACCTCTGCTTGAGATTCCGGCGCCTGAGCATAAAAAGAACCATTCATAATCGGTTCACGACCATGGACTAGGAAAAATGGACTGAACCCTGTTGATTCCGAGACTGCCGCGTTAATGGCCATCTGAACCTCAGAAAGATAAAGATCCCAGCTGCGATGATCGTCTTTTACACACAACGATAACGCAGTGACCACACTACGATTCTGACGCTCAGTTGGATTAACTTGAGGGCAATATTTCGGGTTTAAATATACTTTTGGAATTTTATATTTCGCAATCAGTTCAGTGAACTCCCTTCCGATAAACTGTTTTCCATTGTCTGAAATTAAATACTGCGGAACACCATAGCGAAGGAATACATTATGTTCAACGACATAACTTACAAGTTTACTGGTAGCACGTTTTAACGGAAAAAGTAAACAGTATTTGCTAAAACAATCTGTCACCACGAGAACATGCATATTTCTGTTCCTCGTCATCGGATAAGGACCCAACAGATCGACCGAGACCATTTGGAACGGGAAGGCACAGGACTTAGGATTTCCTAGCTGACCCAAAGGGGAAATATTCGAATGTTTGTATTGCTGACATGTTTCACATTTAGAAACAAAGTTAACTACGTCTCCGTGTAAATTAGGCCAAAAGTAACGAAGACAAAGACGACGGTGTGTCTTAAAAATTCCAAAATGCATAGCCAAATCAGACTCATGATTTTCTCGGATAAGCTTTTCTCTAAGCTGCAACGGAACAACTAACTTCCAATCGTAACAACTGGTGAGTTGATACTTGCTTTTAGAGTACCTAAACAATTCATGGTCCTTAATCTGGAAATTTGGATATCCAGCGGGATTTTCAGACACTGCCTTAAACAAATCGTTGTACCATGAGTCGGAAACAACAGACAGAGAGGAAACGGGAAGCAACCGAGATAACGTGTCAGGAACCACATTATCGACACCTTTCTTGTGGACAATCTCAAAATCAAAAGCAGATAGACGAATACCCCATCGAGCCAGACGGCCGGTAGGATTTTTTAAGCGCAAAAACCAACGTAAGCTGGCATGATCTGTAAAGATAGTGAATTTGGGACCGCCCTCCAAGTAACCACGAAAATGCTCGACAGCATGAATAACACTTAGGGCTTCGCGTTCGGTTGCCGAATATCGCGTCTCAGCGGGTAAAAGTGTTCTACTCGTGAAAGCGATAGGATGATCGACGCCATCCACTTCCTGGGTTAAAACTCCGCCTAAACCGTACAACGATGCATCGCAATGAAGAGCGAACGGTTTTGAATAATCCGGACAAGCCAAAATCGGACTAGAAACTAAGGCCGATTTTAGTTTTTGAAATGCCTCTTCCGCCTCGGGCGTCCACTCATAAGGGGGAGCACCTTTGCGGGTACTTGTCAACCGAGATAAGGGAGCAGCAATACTAGAAAAATTTTTAATGAACCGACGATACCAACCGGCCATACCAAGAAAACTCTTTACCATTTTTGGAGAATTTGGAGTAGGAAAATCGAGAATACATTTTACCTTCTCGGGATCGGTATGTAGACCGTGAGAATCAACTACATACCCTAAATACTTCAATTCCTGACGGAAAAACTGACACTTCTTGAAATTTATAGAAAGGTTGGCATACAACAAGCGATCTAATACTTTGTTTAACAAAGTTATATGTTCTTCAAAAGTAGCAGATACAATAATTATGTCATCTAGGTAACAAAAAACTTTGTTTTCGAAGGAGGGATCGAACAATTTGTCAGCCAGCCTTTGCATGCACGCCGGCGAGTTTCTCAGGCCGAAGGCGCAAGATCTGAAGCAGAAGAATCCTCGACCAGGAACAGTGAAGCTACACTTCTCTCGTGAAGAAGGATCCAAAGGGATTTGCCAAAAGGCAGAGGATAAGTCGATAGAAGATAAATAATTTGCATCTCTCAAACTGTCCAAGATAGTTGTAATTCTCGGCAGGGGATACGCATCCGGTTTCGTAATAGAATTCAGCTTCCTGCTATCGAGACAGAAACGAAGAGTACCATCTGACTTTGGAACAAAAATTGTTGGATTATTCCAACCCCCCGAACTAGGTTCGACAACACCTAACTCTAACATCTTATCAACTTCTTCATTCAACAGCGCCAATCTAGCTGGAGACAAAGGATAGTAACGCTGTTTCACTGGAGGATGATCTCCAGTATCAATGACCTGGGACAACAAATTAGTACGACCGAGACCTTTGACTTCGGAAGAAATTTTTTTAAAATTATTGATCATCCTGTCTGCTAGCGATCGCTGGTCTCCAGTCAATGAAGCAAAAGGCCGCAAGGCCCTCACTTCATTGACTCGATGCCAAACAATCGCATCGCAGGACTCAAACTTGACGAATTTTAATATTTCCGGAGCCAACTCAAATTCTCGGACAAAATCAATTCCCAAAATAAGGGAAGTACCTATATCAGGAGCTACAACAGCTCGAATAACCTGGCATCGATTATTGAATTTAAAAGGAAGAAACATAGACCCAATCGTCTTAACCGAACTTGCATTAGCAGTGGATAAAGTCACCAACGGAGACTTATTAAGAGTAAAACCGATATCAACTAAATATTTATGTGAATCAGCACCCAAAATCGTTACACTCGATCCAGTGTCGAGTAATCCACAAACAGTTATATCACCAAGTGAAACTTCTAAGAAAGGGCGACGGTTATCCTTCTCATTTGCAAACAATATCGAGGCAGAATGTAGAAAATCCTCTATTCTGCCCCGCCTTTCGAGTTTTTTGGCTCTGAAACCGGGGAATTACCAGGCCGGTTATTCTTAGAACATTCCGGACAAGTGGCTACCGTGTAGTTAAACCTACCACAACGATAGCAATATTTAGAATAGCCATGATGAGTGCCACCGCGTGAACCACGCGAACTATTATTGGCTCCTTGGTTGTAATTACCAGAAGACGAATTAGCATAAGAAAAATCATTACGGGAAAAATTTCCACGATTAAAACCGCCACGATGAAAACCACCGCGATGAGAACCACCACGATTAAAACCACCACGATTGGATGGACCAGCAGAAGAAACGTTACACTCTTTTAACTTCTGTTCAACTTTCACTTCCTCCGTCGCACATTTGGTAGGAGACTCGTCGACCGCATAAACTGCTTTCGAGCCAGAAGGCTTGACCTTCGCTTGGGCAGGAGTGGCTGCATTAGATGCGTTGATACGCTGTTGTGCATTTTCAACTTTTTTTCCTAAACGCAGAAGTTCGTCGATTGAATTTATATCAACTAGCATGAAATGTCGTTGGTAAGAAATTGAGATATTTGAAAGGATAATTCCTAATTGTTCCTCACCAGACAATGGCCTTGACAACCTGTTGAAATAGCCCAACATGACGGAAACAAAAATATGCATCCTCTCATCCGACTTTTGTTTACGTCCCCGTACAAATGACAAAACTTCAGCATCGTAATTTAAACTGCCAAAATCGGAGCGGAGTGCAGCAACTAACTGCTTCCAACTGGAAATGCTCGAAGCTCTAGCACGGTACCAACTAAGCGCTTGTTTCTGGAATAGTTCACAAGCCGATTTCAGCATCCTGGCATCCGAGATATTCCGCGAAAACCTAATCTCATCCAATCGTTCTAAGAACTCGACCACACAGGAATCGCCGTCAAATGTAAAACCAAGGTTTAAAGGTTTAAGAATGCGTTCGTCAGAAATGACAAAGTTATTGTCCAAAGGAACTGGTTTCGTATCAACATGCTGTATATACGGAGCTGACGTCACTTCAGAATTCCTGCCCAAAGGAACCACCTCAGGACTAAGCTTCTCACCCTCGTGCAATGAAGTAGAAGGTATCGGAACAACAGGATTTGGTAACGGGCTAGGCGAACGAACAATATCTAAATATTTTTCTAACAAAACGACAATTTCTAAAACTTCCTCCTTTAAATTGTCTAATAATTTTTTGGAGTCTGAATTAGCAGGATTTATACGTGAAACTCTATGAAAGATATGTGCAGTTTTAGTGCTAATTCGTTTATATAAAAGTTTCTGTTTGTTATTTATAAATTCTTCGATAAGTTCTTGAAGACACGAAAGTCTAATCGCACATTCCTGAAACTCGGAATCTGGATCTAAATCCGTTGAGGAAATTGATTCAGCTGGAAACTCCCTTAAGAGTGAATTAAATTGTTTTCTCATCGCTTCAACATTGGTTGGAGTGACCTCCCGAATCGTGAACTCATAATCGAGTTCTGCCTTTACTAAATGTGACGCAGCATAATACACTATCGCTGGAGACGCCATCATGTATATATTTTAAATCCCACCAAAAAAAATAAAAACCAAAATAAATAAAAAATAAAAAAAATAAAATGGAATAAACTGACTTTTTTACTGCTTGCGGCACCTCTGTTTTATTTGGCTGCTTACCTCACCAGGATAATTGCCTTCACATCTGGAAATTAACAAAAAAATAATTAGTATGATAAAATAAAATACTTAAACGGCAAGCGTAAAACTTTTTCCCGGAAACCGCCTTAAAATAAACAAACTGCTGCTAAGCAACGCCAAGTATTCAAACAATAATTAATATATTGCTTTTAAATCTAAGATTCTGACAAAAAAATATAGTAACCATAAAAAACGGCAAGTACAAAATACTTCTTCACGGTAACCGCTTTAAATTACAAAAAATGCTGTTAATGCCGACAAAACTGCAAGTACACAATACCGCTTAATTCAATGACAAAAGTTGCTTCTAAATACAAAAACAACAAGGCGGTGCTTACAAGCCTCTTTCACGGTAATCGCTATGAATAAAAATTATATAAAAACAAAAAAAATGCTTCTAATTTTTTTTTATACAATTTTTGAACAAAGTGCTTAAAAAATCGTGCTTCAATGGCTGAGGAAAAGAATACCCTAAAAGCCAAAATCCAATTTATAAGCCTAACGTTGGAGCGCTAATTTTATAACCGCAAAATACTAATTTCCGTGTTTGGAAGAAACACGGTAGAAACTACCAAAACCCAAAAGAATCAAAGTAAAAGGACGCCACCTCCTTTTAAAGAAAAAGAAGGAAACTAATTATATTTAAAAAAAAAGATACCCGAAAGAAATTTTGAAAAAGAAAAAAATTAACCTCAAAAAACTATCTCAGAGAGTGGGCCAAATATTAATGAGCATTGGGTTTGGCCCTCAGAAAACCCTTTTCCTCAGACACACAAAAGACTACAGCACAAAAAGAAACACGAGAGTATGTAAAGTATCCGTGTTTATTCGCCCGCAGGCACCCTTCTTCAAATTCCGCTTATCGGCGTGTCACATGTGCTCATCCAAATAAAAATAACAGAATTCCAGAAATAAATGTAAATTCCTTGACGTGGAGGCAATTCCCGTCACATTTAGCGACGATTTCGTCACTTATATAGCAGCAGTAATTATTCAAAAAAACCAGAGGTGCCGACAGCTGCGATCAATAGAAAAATCCGTTAAAATCGCGAGGATCTTATATGAAAAGCTACCCAAAATGAGATTAAATGCTTACCAGATAAATCACACACACTTCACATCATAAAAATAACCTCCTCTCGGCAGATTACGGAGATTTCCTCTCCACTGCAGCCGTTCGCCAGCAATGTCTTTTTCCCCCAGGATTTGACAGCTCATTCCTACCAGAAACACGAATGTCTCTACTCTATGGCAAAGAGTGTAGATTTACTTCCAATTTTTTTTTTTTAATCAAAGTTAAATTTTATGTAGGTTTTCTTTTTAATTAATATTATAATTTTTAGTTGTCATTCATTTATTTATTTATTTATCTTTTAATAAATATATCTCCATAATAGCAACATTAATGTCATCTGACAGCTGTTAAGGAAAATTTTTGGATGATTTCAAAAAGCAACAATAAACAACATTTTCGGAACAGAAAAAGGTTATAGAAAACCCTGAGAAGTAACCTTTAATGATAATTCGGGACACAAGCGCAAAAAAAAGGAATTTCTGTTACACATATTCATTTCAACATTTCTGTTACATATATTAATTTAAAAAAATATACAGTATCTAAGAAACTTTGGAACCTACTAAAAGTTATTCGTCGTAGAATCGTATTACAAAACAAATTAAAGAATAGTCAATGGCTACCTACTAAATACACAATAATTAAAATAGTCAGTTAAAAAGTTGAATAATCAAAGCAGAAGCCTAACAATTGAAATAGTCAATAAATCAAATATATACGTACTAAAAACTGTACATAGTAACATCCAAAGTAGTAAGTAATTTGTTAAATAATCAAACTAAAGCTAAATCTTAAATTTAAATACTAGAAGTACATATATAATTATCATTCAAATTGGTACAATATTTGCAAAGTCATGGCCCTCGAATTCGGTCAGATTATAGAAAGGGTGGCCTATCAGCATCTCCTTAATGTTTTTTTTAAATTGTTTGTCCTCCAGTTGTTTGATAGTGGTAGGGAGTAAATTGTAGAATTTAATGCTAAGGTATAAGTAGCTCTTCTGTACTTTTGCCAGTCTTGTTCGGGGTACGCATAAAAGGGAATTACCGCGTGTATGGTAAGAGTGAATGTCCGCTCTAGTTGCGGTTTCTGTTAGGTGCTGTCTGGCATACATTAAGCACTGGTATATGAACGCCGAATACATGGTCATTATCTTTGCCTTACTGAAGTATGCTCTGCATGAGGTCCTGGGCGTTAGTTGATAGATGCTGCGCAGTGCTCTTTTTTGCAATAGGAAGATTCTTTTACTGTTTGCGGCATTTCCCCAAAATAGTAGTCCATAAGTCATTAATCGAAGCATTGTATCAATGCTTCGATTAAGACCTTTTCGAGAAACATGGCCCCCCATAACATTGACAACCTGATCGAAGCAAACGAGTGGGGAGCGACTTTCAGCGGTCACTTCGGCCCAAATCATGTCATAAGCTAGTCAGTTTTTTCTGACCGCTATTATTTGCTCGGGGTTATCGTTTGACTCCCTCTCTAACGAAACACTCTATTTTTTTCGATTACGTACGTACCTACGTACAGTACGTTACGTACTGGACAGTGAAAATATTTCAACAGAAAAGACAATGTTTGGCAAAGCTTCATCTATTTAACTTTTTTTTTACACTGCACTGTCTTGAATTGTCTGTCATGATTTGCCTGTCTTGAATTTCTCTGCCTTGAATGACACTGTATTGCACACCATCCGATAAACAAACATTTTGTTACCGTTAAGATGCTGCAATTGGCGAGCAATGGCTGAAACCAAATTTCCGTATATCACTCACAATAAGAAAATCACACTGCTATATTTAAAGTCTATGGTCAAAATCTCTTTATTTTTTTTATATTACAGCAAAATATATCGAGATGAACAAAAACTAATAAATTAACTGACATTTAAGCTCAAATTATCCCGCTGTTATAGCGCATTGGTTATTTAAATCTCTATGAATAAGTTTTCTCACGCTGCACAATATGTAAGTTTTAAGGGCTCTTTAAATATACTAGTAAATTGAAAAAGGTTTATTTTGTTTCTCATTTCATATAAATTCAATAAAAACTGAAATAACTGTCCATTTACTTATTATTCTTCACTTTACTATAAAATGCGACGTCTGTCTTTCTGCCTGTCTGTTACATATTATTTCGAAAACCGCTGGACCGATTTCGTTCTATTTGTTTACGTAAATTGGTTACTCATGTCTATCATAGGTTTTAGAGAATCAAAATAGGGTATCAACTATTCGAGATATCCTAAAATGCAATCATGAAAGCGAAATGCAAACATTCCGAAAATTTAAGGTTGACTATCTCGAAATCTACAGCGGTAACCTATATTTTTTTCAATATACTCTTAAAACGGTTGTTGAGGATAATGATAATATTAGTACCCGCACATAGCCTCCCCGAAAATTGCTTACCAATTTTCGATTTCCACTATATCACATTGCTTTAGGATCATTGAACCTTTAATATCGAAGCTTTAAGATCAACTTATCTCTGATTTGGGTTTTCTGTGTTTATTATTTACATACACGGTTTTGTTATTATTTTGATATTCTGATATCATGCTCAAAACAAGGATTGAAGGTTTTAGCAATTATGACTCTTGTATCGTCGGCATATATGAATAATCTACCAATATCTGTTCCCACTGGAAGGTCGAGAAAGAGGAGGTTCCCTAGGGCTGAGTCCTGTGTTACACCGAGGGATGCACAGCTCAGGTCGGATCGGTTGAAGCTTCCAGCATTTTTGTCTTTAATTTTTACACGATAGCTCTCACGGGTCAGAAGTTATTGACTATAAACTGAAATTGCGGTACCATTTCTCAAGGTGGCGACTCGAGCACAGACGGGATTAATGTGGAAGTTTACATTTTATACCTGATGTATTTATAAGTCATGGCCGAAACGAAATGAGGTGATAGGAGAGACCCAGAAATACTGTATTTAATGTAATTGTACTATTTTTGTAGCGCTGTATGTTTTCCTTAATAAATAAATAAAAGAGTTTTCAGAAGAATAGTTGTACGTTTAAAAACTTCTTTGTGTTCGGCTGTAACAGCAACACACAAATATGGCCCAAAATTGTCATTTTATGAAATTATTTCTACCTGTTGGTTTATTACAAATTTTATGTTACATAGCAAATAGCAAAGCATTCCGCCATCAGCTCTTATTCACCAACGATGAATAATAAAATACCCAAAAATATATTACGCGGCTGAGCAAAGAGGTATGTTTTTTTTTTGCAAGTTGTTGTGTTTTGCCCGCCATCCCAAAGAAATTGCCATCCGACGAGCAATATTTTAAGAAACAGGTAGAATTAACATAAAAAATAATAGTAAAATATTGTACAAGATGGGAAAAAGTACATTTTCTTTTTTTTGTTTCATACTGTTAACTTGGGAGATTTCAATATGGAAAAATACACTATTACAACGCGAACGAAATCAGTCAAAAAAAAAACTCTCCCCTATTTCGTTCGGTATTTTTTGGAATAAGTTCCTCTTTGACTCATGCGAACGGACAACAACAACGCCATATAGTTTCAGTAAAATGGCGCTATGGCCCACACCGCTCGTGAGAAAATGATTTTGTCTGTTCGCCACGGCGAATGCCTGCTGTTCGGAAATGCTGCAGTACGAGTATATCTCTCTGCAGCTTACTCAAATATAATTTCATTACATTTGTATCCAATTGTCAAAAAGAACGCTCTTGGACATGTCATAATATACTATAAGTAGTACCTATATATGAAGCCTACTGTAATAGTTAGTTATTACAAGCTTATTGCATGATACCAGTTTGAGTATCCTATCTATTGTAAAGACAAATAGTAAATCTAATGAGTTTGAGTCATAACTTTGTTTGTTTGTTTCTACTCTTTATTGTGAAATTTCACAATGGGCGGGTTTATTATTATACGACTATCTCTTACAATTACCCCTACTAGGAAGTGTTTATATGTATGTACTATGTGTTCATGTAACATGTATGTAAGTGTGAGTCTTGTTATTGCATTCTGTCGACAGAATTAAAATGCGATTCCTTTAATTTTATCCCAACGGGAAACTGTGACCTAGCCGGGACTCTGACTGAATTTAATAATAATCGTGAATTGTTAGAATCAGATAATATAAACAGTCAAATAAATATTGTCGAATAAAAACAGTCAATAAAATAAATTAAATAAATCAATAATTAAAATACTAAACAAAATCCAATTGACGGTATGTAAAAATGCCAAAAATAATTTTAAAAATTCTATATTATCAATGGGCAGCTAATTTTTTGTTGTTTACTGTCTTTAAGTTACTATTGTTTTATGTCATATCAATGCAGCAATATTTATATAATACTATCGTTTAAATGGGTACGATGTTTGTAAAGTTATATCCCTCGTATTAGGTCAGATCATTGAAAGAGTAGCCTTTCCTTAGAGAGATGCCATCTTGCGGGATAATGCACTAAGCGAAAATAGGCAGCAAATCAGTGGACAATCAACATATTTAAGCTCTTGAAAAACACGTGCGTAGAAAAAAATATATCCGTGCATACAGGGTGAGTTTTCAATTAGTCACATCCTTGTAGTGGGTGAATCAGTACGACAAAGTAAGCAGCACCTTTTAATTAAAAAATATTAAAAAATACTTGTTTTTTCTTTGTTAAGGTGGTGCACTTCTTATTTATTGAAGAAAAGTTTGAGAAGCGTTGAACGCGCTGCACCATCCAGCGGTAGGTAAAATATCGCTATTAGAGATATTTTATCTACCGCTAGATAGCGCATCGTGCTCAGACCCTTTTATATTTTATATTAAATTTAAAAAAAAGTTTTCAATATTTTTTTCCCTATTTTTTGTAATCAAAAGTTGCTTAGTTCGTCGTACTGATTCACCCACTACAAGGATGTCACTAATTAAAAACTCAGCCTGTATATGAAAGTTCCCTCGTTTTTGGAATATGTTCAGTATTCACTCCCTAAAAGGACACCCTAGGCGCAATCGTGTCCAATCTCGGTTTTACCTCATTATTTATTTCCACAACGGGAGATACTTCTTCTAGTGTGAAACCGGCCTGAGGGTCAGTATGTGCAGACGGCGAGTCTCATAGCCCGGCGGAATGAATGAACCATGAACAAAGCCGTGCCTTACAAACCGCTCGGACAGGTCGTATAAAATTTATGGTGCACGGCTGCGGCCCGCCGTGCCGTGAACTGGACCGCCTGGATTTGCGCACTTTTTCACCATACATCGAGAATTTATTTCATAAAACTTGACCCAGATGTGCCGCGACGGGCAACCTGCCCGCTACCATGCTACGCGAATGCGGATCGCCTACAGTCGTGACTTTGCATTGCATCGCCGCTGTTCATGGAAACACGTAGATAAGCCATTCTGTACAACAGTAGGCTAGTTGTGTCGCGTCAACACTTTATAAAGGTTAATTTACTTACATTGAGTCAGTTACTGACTTCGAATTCGAAACAAGTCAGTGCTGACCTGGCCCTGCCATCGTTTTTAAATTGACTTTAAGCCAGTTTAGCGCTGTCGCGTCAGTGCTGACTTAAATTCCCTCCACCACACGGGCCTGCGGTCCTGTCCACGTGTAAACACCGAAGTCAATAGTTAGTCAGACAGTGGCACTACTTTGTAGGATGACGTCGCGTCGTATGGAAAATATTAACCAGCGAAAATTACGCATTTTCCCGACTGACTTCAATAACGTGCGTACACCCTAAAGAAATACATACGACGGCTCTGAGTGTGCGTAAACGGTATGGACATAGTAAAACAAGAACAGTATAACATCTCCATAGTACGCACCGATTTCGCACTCATACAAGCGCGCGTTGTCCGTACTCTACCATTACATAGATTCTCAGGCGCCTCGCTGCCAGCCAGTCAGGGCTGCCGCGCGACAGCTAGGTATATAAAAGAAGAATGTCTTCTGTACAGGCTGTTTGTAATCTATCAGAAATTATATTTACGAGTTTTTTTATAGGTAACGTTTGTTGTCCATTTAACAGCACCCTATATTTCGGCAAAATTGCATTCATTATGGCGAATGTTACATAATAGCACTACATATGCTGACTTGTTAGTATTTGCATTTTTTTATACATTTTCCAAATTTTGTTGATATAATTTGTGAAATTATTCAATAATTCTGATTGATATTAGTATGCCTATGTGATAATTTACGAAATTATGTAAGAATTTTGATAAAAAACATTGTTTTTTTTTGTTTTCTGTATCTTAAACTTAATGTAACTTAGAAAATCTGCGCTTGAATGTTCAACGTTCATGCCTTATAATACCAACGTCCATACCTTATAATTTAGAGTATGTGTGTATGTAAGTAGGTGCGTAGGTATGTAGGTGTGCAGGTAGGTAGGTAGATGCTCTAGAAGTACCTACTTACTTTAACTTACTAAAATGTAGGTATTTCGAACACATGTAACAAGTGATGAATACTGTCACACAAAGTCAGAACTACCTCATATATTCTGTTACAGTAAAATTTTGGGACCTGTATCTTGATCTACAAACCAAAAATAGATAAACGTTCATAATAATTATAAAGAATTGCGTTTCCGCTTTGATGGACTCACAACTTGTCAATTGTGTCTGTGTTGTGGCAACCCTGGAGGTTCGGCGAAGCGTAAGTACTTAGTTCGAAAACGGGCTCGAGATGTCCTACTGTTCTTATTCTACTATGGTATGAGTCAGTTCTCGGCGCCAGCACTAACACCTATAACTGACTCAATGAACACCTACACTCAGTCTGCTCCCGCCACCACAAACGCCAACGGTACTGACCCTGTCTAAACGCCAAAGTCAGTAGTTGGTCGGTCGCTGGCACTGCGTTGTATGACGTCGCGTCGCGTCGAAAATGTCAACTAGAGAAAATGACGCGTACATCAAACGACAGCGAGAACTTGAGATTGGTTGATTTATATCGTGAATATGTCTATGGGATATTAAATTGCAAAATTACCTAAACAAGGGAATGCGTACAACAGCGTTGCAAAATATTTTTCAATAAATGAACATAGAAGTGCAATATTATTAGTGCAAAGTCCACCCTAGAACGGGCTTGTCCAAGTTGGGTGACATAATTAAATATGCGTAAGGCTTTACGATTCGGTTCCAGTTATATTTATAAGCAAAATCAATTATATTAATATAATTAATTCTTAAATAAATAAATTAAAAAAATTATTAACTTTACTGAAGTTAAAAATAAAATTATAGCCAATAGTGCAACATATTACTTAGTGTTTCGTATTTAGCCTAAACTTTTCTAGCGTGGCAACTTATATCGAGCGACTCAGCCGAACGCACCAACAGAGGACTGGTCGAACGCCGCCACATATACGTCAGACTGTCCTACGATCCGGGAGCGGACGGTCGATATCACCGCTGCCGTAATTCCTGTTTTGTATATTTATATTTCGCTCGCGTGCCCGTTGCATTATATTAAAAAATACAATAAATCTGTGCCACCACGAACAAGGCGTTTATCTAGAATCCTGCAATCATTCACCAGCGACAATTAGAGGTTGTCCGAGCAGACCGCACCTCATTACACTTAGAATTAGCTAAAATACAAAACTCCTCAATGTCTGGCGCTGGTGGAAACGTGTAGATTGCAGGGAAACGATACAGCACCCTCTATCTTCGGGCACGTCGCGCCGGCGATGGCCCCCTCCTTCGCCCTACGCCTACAGGTGGCGCTAACGCGCGGCGCTGTCGCCGGGCCGCCCGCGGACCCCCTATCGATAAGGAACCGGTTTGAAACCGCTCCCCGGCCGATTTAATATGTTTTTACAATCGGTACGGATTGCTGAATGATAATTTAAATTGAAATTTATCTTTATTATTGGGTGATGATTTTGGATCTATTTATTTATTATATTATCGAATTTAATTTCAAATTTAAATGACTCGTAAAAATGAATACCTGCTAAAGAAAATGGCTAGAAGTTTCGCGATTCTATCTTTACTGATTCGTGCTTTAAACGGTTGATTAAACAAAGAAATCTATAGAAATTTCCAAGAGAGGAATTTGTAGAATTTAAATAATATGGTTCGGTTTATTCGAACATAAACTAATGGTTCTTAACCCTGTGAATTTTCCTTTCTTCTCCCTGACTCGGTCTGCACGTCTTATGTTCCCGAATTCGAATTATTACGAATTCTTCTGAGAAAATTATAGAATTACCAATTTTTAACCTTTATTATTAAATGAAACATAATGCCTTACAGTGGAGTTTTTTATTATAAAGAAGAATATATTTTATGAAGATTTGTGGTACATGTTGCGTTCTTGTACATAAGTTCTCTGATCTTTTCTATATAATTTTAATTAATGCGCATATCAAGGCCGAATTAAGTTTCGAAGGTTTTATGAATTTTCTATCGAGCATCTGTGATTTTCGTGATTGAAATTCAGGGTTTCGGATTTTTTTAGGAGTCGGGTAGGCGTTGAAGTCTGTCGGTATCGGGATGCGGGTATCTCCTTCGGTTGAACCTTAGATTTTTTTAGAGAGACGTCGACTGATAATGATTGGAAATGATTTATTCTTATGTTTGGGATTATGGAAAATGATCGCTTTGATTTTAGGTTACGATGGTGCAAGAATTTAATGGAATTTGGAAAATACGGGAATTTAGATTTTTATATTTTTAGGTAACGTTCGAGTAGGGACATTATTTTTGGGGTCCTGATCTTGGTTCTATTTATACTGGGTAAAGATTTTTAATAAAATAAAGAAAAATAATTTAGATGATTGATATTTTGTGTTGTTGGGAAGTGATTTGAAAGATAATATTTTTGAGATTTTGGACCTGTACTATGGGAAAGAGATTCAAAAAAGGAATAGTTTGCGATTTGGAATTTCGTTTCATGGGGTAGAGATTTGAAAAAAAAAAGTTTCGAGAGACCTGATATCGAGGGAATTGCACTCCGAGAATACGGTATTAGATAAAGGGTTTCGCGGGTCGACTTTCACCTTTTCGACCTAATGGTGGGTAGCACATTCTATGAAAATTTAGGAAAAAGAGAACTATGCACGTTTATTCGACGGTCAAGCCGGCTACGCTATTAAATCTATTGCTATCGGTTGAACGTTATAGTTAATTTAACCTAACCCTGGCCTAACGGCGATATTACAATAACCTGGGTTCCTTTCGAAGCGACGCGGGTTCTGGCGTCTGCTTCACATTAATTTTATTATAATAGCTTTTTAAAATGTAATGAAAGATTATAAAAGAAAAAGCGAGAAATTAAAAAGCGAGAAGAGAGGTGATTAATGGTACAGTGAGTGACTTGCCTGTAGGGTTGAGGGATTCCTCGATGGCCTGCCCAGGTGTTTGCACTGAATTTAATTAAAGATTTAAATGACTCTATTTCTCGTACTGAATTTAAATAAAGAATTATAAACTGCAGCGGCTGGATGCAGGGTAGTGAATGAATCGGGCGCGCCGCGCCGCCAAGGCGGGCGTGCCCTCTCCGAAATATCGACCGTCTTCCTCGAGGTCCGGTAGCCAAAAAAAAAAAAACTATTACCCGCAATGGTAATACTGATATAATTCTCCCCGCTTGCGGATGAGCTGACTAGTGACGTACAAAAGACTAGACGTCGATTGCACGGCAAGTTTATGCGATGAGTGGATTTGCTTAACTAGATTAAATATTTTATAAGTATTAGACTATAATGGTATACTTTCTAAGTATAGGGTAATGCAGCAGCATTACACGTAATAGGAATGTGGGTGCAAAAAGATATAAAAAAATACGTGTGGCATTCGGAAAATGCCGCGGTAAAGCTATTGCATAGCATTTTTAACAACTTATGCAATTATAATTATTTATTTATTTTATTTTTTTCTGATATCAGATAACTGCGCTCTATCGGAAAACGTTAAAATTATTCCGAATCTTTTGCGGCTGCGAAAGCATTCAAAGAGCGCCGCTCACGATTTTTTTATTCGATAAAGCAAAAAAACCGGATTATTAGAAAAAAATCGTAAATAAAAAGATAGATAGGTCGCCGCGTTGGCCTAGGCCCGCGATAAAAGCTATGCAATAGCTTAAAAACACGGAATCATAAATTTCTGTGAAAATATTAAATTGCCAGATGGCAAATATTTTCAGCGATTAAAATGTATAAAAAAATACGGTTTGCAAGGTTCAGCGACATTCTTAAAATAGATATAAACAGTATAATGAGGTACCTACTTTGGTGGAAATAAATTTCGTGTGATACGCTGCTGTGCCGTTCCGATGCTGGATTTCTTAACATTACGCGATTAAAATGAATGAATTCTTTAATAGGGTATTTCTAAAATTGAAGGTTGGCAACGTCCGGCCGGACCAGGGCGTGGCCTCATGACCATCTGGGTCAGTGAGTCAGCAGTCAGGACGATGCCAGTTATTCAGCCAGGACGTTTCGGAGGCATCTTTTCACTGTGTCAGACCACCCGGTTCTTTGAGCGACGCACTATGATCATATATTATTTACAGCGTTGTCTTCAGCTAACGATTTTTCCGCTCTTCAAGAATAGTTCTTTTTGGAATCAGCCAGTACACTTAAATTAATATCTGGCTCCTATCCATAACAAATAGTCCGTTGAGAACGGGCTTACACTCTGGCATCTGAAAAGCTCATGCTGACAGAAAGCCCCAGTATTTAGAGACATACGTCGGATGGGAGGTACTGCCGATGCGGACGCCCCATCCTTTGTAGGTCAAGTGTAGAGTTCCCTGGTGGGTGATGATGCGTCAGTATCCCGACGGTAGTTGGCGTGAGTGTAAGCGCTGTGTTGGTTTTTTTCAAGCCCCTTTGTGAACTCCTCTGCGAAATAGTAATGCCGGATCAAAGGGAACAACGTATCAATATTAAATGTTCTTTTCTACTCGGCAAATATAAACGTATGAAATGCTCAGTACTGCTTAAAAGGGAGGTGCCCATGAGAATTTTAGGTTAGTGTTGCGCGACGGCGCGTCGTGTTATATAATAAGTTGTGTTATATATAATAAGTTGTGTTAATTAGTTCTGGTCAAAATTACAGGTTCATTAACTTCAGATTTGCCCGTGTTTATAGTAATTTGCGTAGCTTCTTGTATAGCCTATCTTCGTTTTACTTAGTCGATACATCTTATTGCACCAGTAACCGTGACTGGACCCAGGACTATAAATTGATTATAATATTGCAATAAGCCTTTGTCTAATTAAACCAGGTCTCTGGCAAGGTTGCCTTCTGTGTCAATGTGTACCCTTGCTCTTTAAAAGCACTGTGAAAGGTTATAGAGATAAACATAACGACTGTTATATAAAGCGCAGCTTTAGCACGATAGTTTTACTTCGCATGCTAATAGAATTAAACTCTGTAGTTTTACTGCAAGATGATACGGCATGCAGTCGATAGCCTTAAAACCGTCAAACTCTGACATGCGCTTGCTCCACAATATTGTCTATGTTGATATAGACAGCCCATAGCTAGTGACATATATAACTCTTCGAGTACCGGACAGAACTAGATCACACAAATTATCTCAAATCAAATTATGTCGTACAAATCACGGAAAAATGCTATTATAAATCGAACTCTTCACAGATAAACTAGAGAATTTCGCAGTGTTGATATTTTCCACCTAAATAAGCTTTAATTCGCTTTCCAGGTTAGCAACGTACATAAATCAAAGTAAAACAAGTTTCTTTTCAAAACAAACTATGTTTCTAATATACCCTAACACATTCTCTCGCGTTGATAATAAACTTTCTTTCTCATGTCACTCACACACATACACAGTGGGTGTACACACACACAAACACACACCCTCTCTCTCTCACACACACACACGACACGCATACAACTTCACACGTCCACCCTCTTACACACACCCTACATATTATACCCTCACGCACACTCACAATGAAACGTTATAACGTTTCATAATTTTACTATAGTAAAATTATCGAGCGATGAATGAATATTATTAATTTTTACCTTCAATACTCATTTTTTTCCATTTTCGACTTTTCAGAATTTACGTAGAATTTTACCTTTATTTTATACTTTCATTATTATTTTTATCTTTATATAACTGTATAACTTCCAGGAACGGCATTTTATAGGTTAAAATTTTAAGAGATAATATTTTCTCGCCCCCTGACTACCAATTCTGGCAGGATATCTCCGTCTGGAATTAACCTTCAGGATACCTCCGTCCTCCCGACTGGTTACGGGCCTGAAGTCGCCTACGCGACCTCTACCTGTTGTATTATAGCGGTAATTCAGTTAGAATTTATCGCGGACCTGGGTGTTCTTTGCCCGTAGCGCCACACGGGATCGAGTGGCCCAATGTCATTTCAAGAGTGGCATGACAACAGGTTAACATCCACCCCCGCTGCTTAGGAAACAGTGTATTTCCATAGTCTCCAGACCCCTTCAGCAATTAGTCAGAATGCACAACCGATTGGCTTCGCCGATCGGTGCGCAAACCGTCCAGTGTCGCCGGGATGCAATCCCGCCGGGAGATACCGGTCCACCAGCTCTGAGGCCTGAGACACGGTAGTCTTACCTGGGGTAGCCTTCCACTCGAGGAGGCTTCTTAATAGGAGCTGAATCGTGAGTTGATCCGATCCGAGAACAAAATGGATCTTGTGGCCCAACTGCACCAAACCGTTCACCACCAAACCGCCATATTATTATAGTCTAGTCAAGTTTTCAGAAAATCGACATTTTAGAAGCATTTCATATTGCTTTTGGACTAAAAGTATTTTCCCTCTATTTCCTAGCTTCCCTGCTGAATTCAAAAATGCGGTTGCCCAAGCTAAATTCTAACCGGAAGTGAGATATGGATATACGAGCATGTTGAAACATGGCGGTAAATATGGCGCTGAAACCCGAAATCGGCACTGTAACCCCCCCCCCCCCTTGACAAAGGATCGAGTCCAATAGTTCTAGTTGAATGTTTTTGAGCATGAGGAATTCAAAAACACACTGTAAAAAAACATTAGTTAGGTTTTTCATGATGCCACCATCTTGCGAAGATGGCGGCAGCACCCTAATACTCCTTTTTGACGTAGAACCGAGGTTATATGTCTCGGTATATGTTTTTATACATAATATAAGGATTTCAAAAATTAACTATAAAACAACGTTTGAACTAGATTTTAATTCAAATCTTTTAGAAAATAAAACCAACAAGCGGCTTTTAAGGCAAGAAAAACTTACAGAAAGTAAAAAAGATTACTGTTTGTCTCCAGAATTAGGACAGGTACGTTTGCAGGAAATTTTAAACCAGGGGCGTTTGCTTTCCTGCAACTATGAGTTACAAAGTCCTTTACAGTGGCAAATCATAACTTCTGGGTACGTCTTAGGAATACGATCTAACGTCATAAAACGTGGAACAACTTGCTTTCCGTTAATGGTGCAGCCACAGTCTTTAAGCAATGGAAGAGATGGCTACGGAAGGTGAGCATTCTCCTAAACACATACCGGTAGTGGCAGCTTTTGATGTGAAGGCGACGTGCATCTATTGTAAGTGTGAGGGATTTGGGCTTTCTTACAGCTCCAAATAAAATACTGCGGACATCACTACACTGCACATGCAACGCCAGCGTCACTGCACTGCAACCTGTATGGTGAATCAGATTGTTTGTATTATTTTTTTATTGGATAGCATGAACTCAACTTGAAAACGAATGTCTAAGTACTTTGTACCACTTCGTGACGAACGCCTCTACGTTCTTGAGAACGTCATCACCAAATAGGCCAGCGTACAAGTCTCCTCAGAAGCTCCCAGTCTTCGCCACAGAAGACCTTCAGGTAAGTTACCTGCGTTAAATCACAGTAAAAACATAAAAGTCTGTAAAACGTTGTTTAATATATTTCTATGTTATTGTGTGAATAGTATGTTCCAGAATATTTATAAATTGGTATGTGTTTGGGAGAATGTTTACCTTCCCAAGCCATCTTTTCCATTGTTTGGAGACTGCGGCTATACCATTCACGGAAAACAAGTTCTTCAATGACGCTATCCATTTCATGACGCTATCCATTTTATGACACTAGATCCTATTTCTAACATGTGCCCATTACAGAAGTTGCTGTTTGCCACTGTAAAGGACTTTGTAAACTCAAACAACTGCACCTGCAGGAAAGCAAACGTCCCTTGCTTAGACCTCTGTATAACCTGCAAACGTACCTGCTTTAATTTTGGAGACACACTGTAGGTTTTCTTGCCAAAAAACTCGATTGTTTATTCCATTTTCAGAAAGTTTTGACTTAGGTCAAACGTTGTTTTGGAGTTAATTTTTAAAATCCTCATGTATCATGAGGATTTATATGATATCATCCACATGAGGATTTACGTCAAATTTACGACAAATGCAGCTCGGTTTTACTTCAAAAAGGAGTATTACGATGTTGGCGCCATCTTGAAATAACTTAACCAGTGTTTTTTACGGTATATTTTTGAATTTCTTATGCTCAAAAACATACAACTAGACAATTGATTATCGTTCCTATATCAAAGGAGGGCTTTACAGTACATCTAGGATATCTCGTTTCTGTCCGGGATTTCTCTTGGGCAACCGACATTTTCAGATTCAGCAGGGTCGAAATAGGGCGAAATTACCTATTTCACAAAAGTAATAAAAATGCTTCTAAAAGTAAACCGGAGAACTTTTTCAACATTTTGACTAGACTAATAGGTCGTCAGTACAATTAACTGCTACAAGATCATTTTTAATCTCTGTATCTTTGACGAATAAATAAATAGATACCGATTTAAAATATTTATTAAAACCTTCAAGTGTTTGGAACGTCCCAAAAAATGTCACTATAATTGGACTTTTCCCGGGGAATATTTTTGGCCTTTCGGAGCGATTTTATATATGTCCGTAAGATAATGGTCTGTTTGTTGGTTTGTTCTACTGTATATTGTGAAATTTCACGATGAGGTGGTTTATTATCATATGACAATATCGCAAACCAACCCGATCATATCAAGTGTTTATACGTACGTGTGAGTGTAACATGTGTGTAAGTGTGTGTCTATATTGCATTCGATCGACAGAATTGATATGCAATTCCTTTAATTTTATCCTAACGGAAAATGGTTACCCAGCCGGGAATCGAACCCGGAACCTTACAGTGTAAGAGGACCAGGCGACCTAACCACTTTGACACCGCGTGTAAGTGATAATGGCAATTTAATATATTTCCTCTCAATGTTATTATATTATATTATTATGTATTACAATGTTATTATATATTATCTCAGACACACACTACTACGAAATTCACTACAAATCGCGAATAAAAATCCCTGCCGCTACCGCCATTCTCAATTCTTCGTAATATTAATCCCTAGCCAATCGCCCGATGATTTCTCATGGGAATGTAAGCCGACAAATAAAATACCAAAGGAAATATGCGATCTCTGACGCCATCGCATTTCTGGCGTTCGCGACGCTATCAAGTTCGTGAACAATACAGACCGAATCCGAATTTGAGCTTCTCGTGTTTGTGCTTAAATACTTAAAATGCCTCTTTCGGAATTTCAAACACTTAAGGTTCCTATTGCAAGTGTTGCTTGACTGCACTGAGGAACTTAAGTACTATACTTTCATACTTTCATTAATACGAGCTATCCATTGTTAATCCAAGGCATGATTTCAAGGTAAGGCCCAAAACACTTCCTCGTGGAACTCCAAACGAGATATAAATTAGATAGCTTTGGATCCCGTTTATTGACGTAACTTGATAGAAGATAGTTTTCGAATTCCATATGTAATCATTTCTTACACCGTATCCTATGGAATGCTGTATAGAGGGCTTTCGATAGTTCCAGACTAACTTCCAGCTAACACTTTGTTTCCTTGGTCCATGTTTTCGACAATATATTGAATAACAATGTTTATGGCTTCTATTTTTCCCCGAGCACGTCCAAATATAAATTTATTGTAGGAAATTACGTACCTAGTGATTAGTACACCAGTCTGAACTTAGAGTTGATACTTCTAGCTACTAGAAATCACGTTTATTACCGATATTGGACGATACATACTTACCGATTTCCCTTTTATCATCCCTTTTGTAAATGGTGTCGCTTTTGCAAATTTTATTCTTTTAGAAAATACACCATTTCCAAAACTATTATCTTCGCACAACATTCAAAACACCTAAATTTTCGCAGCGCGCACCGGTGCGCCAGATGTTCGCCGGACTTAAGGCGATCCTGCGTTATAAAAAACTACCCTCTTTCACGCGGTATTCTTTGGATTAACTAAGTATATGATAAGTTCGGCGATAAATTCGTTTGTTAATTCGTTATTAGTAGATATGCTTGTCACTTCTCGGTGCACAGTGTATAGTTGTTACGTATGTACCAATCTGGAAGATGTACCTATAACATGGTAAACCTAAAACATGTCGGTCACAGGCGCAATTATGTTTGTTATTTTAAAAACATTTGTTGATATGCTGTCACCCCGGCGCAAACTGATTTTTGAGCGATTGTATGGTTTTTACGTATTTATTTATTTATTTATTTATTTCCTAAAACATAATTAACCTTACGGATGATTCCAAATTAAATCGTTAATTATTTTTCTAGGCTATTATTCTAGATTATAACTATTATTCTACTAGAGATTATTATTATAATTCTACTGTTAATAATATTATTATTACTCTACTCCATTACTATTACTATCATTATTATTCTAATATATAAATTATTATTCTAGACTATAGCAAGCGAGACGGAGACATCCGTTAGAGCGTAATATTAAACGATTATACTTACATATGTATATCTAATGTTTATCTAACCTTTCTTATTATACTAGTTACTCCTTTTTAACAATTTCAATACTACATACTACACATTTATCTAATTACTTGATTGCTAAGAAATGCCATTACCGTACTTTGCAGTTGTGCTAAGTTCACCGTCCAAATATCCAATTCTGGCTCAGTCGAACATAGTGCATTTAGGGTACGAAGCGTCCGCACTGTGAAACAGTGTTGAACGATGTTAGTTCTAGCTCGCGGTAACGCGAACAATACGTAAGTCCTAGCACGGTAGTAATTGGCGGGTACAAATAGACCGATTTTTCTAAGGATGGTCGGATTATCAACGAACCCCCTAAGCAGTTTATATATGTGGCAGATTGACAGCCAATCTCTTCTTACGCTTAGTGAGTTGTACCCAACCATCCCCAGAATAAATGCCGTAGGATATAGAAAGGGATGTACCAATCTGAAAGATGTATAACATGGTAAGCCTAAAACATGTCGGTCACAGGCGCAATTACGTTTGTTATTTTAAAAACATTAGTTGATATGCTGTCACTTCCCGGCGCACACTGATTTTTGAGCGATTGTATGGTTTTTTTACGTACATGTACCAATCTGAAAGATGTATAACATGGTAAGCCTAAAACATGTCGGTCACAGGCGCAATTACGTTTGTTATTTTAAAAACATTAGTTGATATGCTGTCACTTCCCGGCGCACACTGATTTTTGAGCGATTGTATGGTTTTTTTACGTACATGTACCAATCTGAAAGATGTATAACATGTTAACCTAAAACATGTCGGCCGCAAGCGCAACACGTTTCATATAAACATATGAAAAGGTTATGACGCACAGGGTCACCCGACAATGGAGCCACCTGTTTGTTTGTTTGGTTAGTTGTCTCTTTATTACGGGCCCACAATGGGCCCGTAATAAACCCTACTGCCTGAAGGCGCCTGTATAAATACTTAGCGGTGAAATCCCGTACGAATTTTCTTGAATCGCCCTTTTTGACCGTCAGTTATTTCGTTTATTTATAATTTCCATTATAAACTTATGAGTCGTTTTAATTACTATTTTGGGAAGTTGCGTTCTGTTTCCAGCAGCAAAGAAAATATAGACGTGGAAACGCTGGTCTATTTCATCTATTTCCATAGCGTTTGTCTTACGGTATTCTGGTATAGAGAAGGGCTTTTGACATCATTGTATTCTAAAAGATTTGATCAATATATGTACGGTCTAGGTTGTAGGAACACACTGCGATAACTTTTTAAGAATTTAATATATTTACTGTTGCTTCTCAATTTCTTTTTCCAAGTATTATAATATTTTCGCAAAAAGACAGTCAACAAGCGACCTCGAACTCGTAACCAGTCGGGAGACCGGAGTAATCTGATTGCAAATGGAAGTAAGGGCGCGAGTGTCGGCCCGCTGGGTAACATACCTAGCTATCTCGCGGTAAGGCGTTGGCTTCATGTGTTGGAACTTGACGGTGGACTGTTTTGTCCACCGTCTTCTGCGTTCATCTCACGGGAGACAGAACGATCAAATTTCGTTAAAACTTCCTGAAGTGACGGGTTCGCCCGTTGTAGTCGACAGCTCTAGTTGTGCTACCGTGGAGGAATACATACACACAGTCAGATTTCAATATGGAAATGGTCTTAATGGTTTTATTACTCGTATTTCCGTCTTTATCTCGAAAAAAAATCTTGTGCGATCACAATACTTTCCCTCCTGGTAGGTTGGTGGGCCTGAAAAGTAAAATTACAGCATTATCAAAATTGAACATCACTAATAAAATTATATCTTTCAACTACCTAATAGAAGTGTGTGTAAAATACTTTTAAAGGTGTGTGTACTTGTAAAATACTTGTAAACCAATTCAAAAATTCAGGCATCTTCAATACCTCTCAGCCTTCAGCCTAATCAACTTAGCTGACCAGACCCATAGATAGATCCGACCCCGCCTCCACCCACGATCCGAAGATTCATTAATTGCCCAGGAAAATAATGACCGAGTGATAAATTGAGTGATTGATCGATAACTAATACATACATCGACCTTATAGTTGGGGAGCTAGCGACAAAAAAGTGCAAACGTTTTGGAAAAACTGATACTTTTAGATCAGACAGTATTTAGGCCATATAATGCCGGGGTAGAGTAGACAGTGGATGATGAATTTATCAGTACACAGTGGATGCAATAAAGAAGTCGAAACATATGATCAGACTGCTTTATAATCGAATGTGTGACGTCAGCATGTCCATACATGTCACACATCGGTCTATGACGCATTGGTCTACTGTGCTGCGCAATATAATGGTCGCAGTAGCGCAATGGATATGCTGACGTCACGCGTTTGATTATAAAGCAGTCTGACCACGGGTTATTTATTGCATCCACTGTCTAATGATGAATTTTCAGCTTTCCAAACACTTTAGTAATTAAAATTACACCTTTCCTAGTACGCCGGCGCCAAGTGTCTTGGAATCTAGCCTGATGACTCTACCCCGGCATTCTATGGCCGTACTGTCTCATCTGAAAGTATCAGCTTTTGTAAAACTCTTGCACTATTTTGTCGCTGGCTCTTGGCCTATTAGCCGTAGCGCTGGACAAGCGATTGTCGGTTCATTTATCTCTATCAAAGGCGCGAAAGACGTTTTACATACACACTGTTGATTGGCACGAAGCATTCAGAGCAATGAAGCTTGGAGTACACTGAATTTAACCGCCCTACCTTTGGGTTATTATTCAAACAATAGGTTGAAAACGTTGGGGTTTTTCATAAAATTTAATAAAAACAATATTTTTTAACAATAAACTAGGCTTTGTGGGATTCGGGTTTTTTATTTTTTTTGTTTTTGTACTCGAACGAACGTGATATGACTTGTTGCGTTCGGGCGATAATATAACGGACGTATCACGTACGTTCTTATAGGTACGGCGGTTAAAAGTTAAACCCGTTATAATCGTCATCATCATTAACGCTACAGACTACAGTCCGTCAAGAATCTTCCTCCATTACACCCTAGTTTTGGTTTCCAGTTATTCTCCCCAAATGCATTCAGGTCTTTAACTTAGAATCAAGCTAACGCAATTTTGCTCGCCCGACTTTAGAATGGCCTTCAGGTTTTCCACGAAGAATGAACTGCTGTTCATTTTCCACCATCTCTACAAGCCCTGCTTATTTCCATTCCTTAATGAGTTATGGTCTCCTGTTCTGGGGAATGGCGGCAAATTCAGTATCAATATTACGACTACAAAAAAGAGAAATCAGTTATGTATTTACTACATCATCGCTAACACCTTGCAGGCTATATTTCATTGAATCAGGTATCATGACAATATATGCCGCTTATATATATTCCAGAGTGTATGCAAAAAATCGGATGTTCATTCGCATAACACGCGAAACATTCAAGACTTGCGTCCTTACAAAGTGCGAATAAGTAATGTTAGAAATAGTTTCCTGTATCAGTCCAACCTTTTTTATAATAACATTCCATTGTGCGTCAGGCGTCTTGGAGACGTTTATTTTAAGAAAAGGGTTCAGGATATCCTTATTAAAAACCCAAGTTATTTTAATAGGGAATTTGACAATATTTATAATTTTAAAACCATTCATGGTTATTTTTATTGCAATATATGTATTTTTTTACTATTTGCGTTATTAAACCCAATCATTTTGATAATATGAGATAATAGGATTACATTATTAAAAATTTTATTGAATATTCCTATTGCGCCTTTTTAATGTTGTAATTTTATAATTGAAATATATCTAAATTGAATGTTTTATAACTGGCTATTCGTTTTTATATTTTGATTATCTGTATTTTTCATTTATATTTTTATTATAAATTTAATTATTGTCTTCAAAAAATTCAAAAATTGTCTCTGTATAAAAATAAAATATTCCACATAAGGTATACCACATAATCATGTAAAATGACTATACCGAGTAGGGACTCCTACCAACTGGCTTATTTTATAAATACAATTTTTAAAAATACCCACCTGAGCCTTCCGATTTAGAAGAATTCCACAACGTACACATATGTAGTCGATACAGTTCTTTGTTTGTTCGTCTTCTCCACTCGCTATCTGCCTGCAAGTTTCCGGTGATCCAGCGGAGTATTTGGCGTTTAAAGTGCATTTTCATTCGCTTTGCTAAGGCCCGTTTTTTATAAGCGACGGATACCAGTAGGGCGTTGTCGACTACAATGAGCGAACCCTTCAACCCAGGCTGGTATAACGATATGTAATCGTTCTTTCAGCCGTGGGATGAGCGTAGAGGACTTAGAGACAAGAAAATCTACTGTATAACTCGCCAGCAGCCCGTAGAGACCAACGCCTTGTGGGGAGGCACCGGGAAGGTAAAACATCGGTCAGCCTCCCCCCCTAACTACCAGTTTTGGTAGGATATCTCCGTCTGGAGCGACGGATACCAGTCAGAAATGCTGGATTCACACGGGTCGGCTTTAACCGTGCAGCAAGTCGTTAGTCGCATCGCCTATCAAAGCCGAATGCCACCGCATTTACGCAGGTCGATACAAAACGCAGGTGACTAGTTCATTTTGCATCAAAATGTCGACCAGAACAGTCGCACTGCGTACTAGTATCAAAATTGTTCGTGAGGCCATTATTTAATAATTACTTGAAGAGAGTTCATTCAAGAAAAAGGGAAGGAAGAAGCGGAAAATCGGGGTACCCCAATGGATTTCTCGACGTTATAAATTGGGTGCTTCGGATAATGTATTCCTGGAATTGGCTACAGAAGATTAGGTTGCAAGGTTATAGTTATAGTTATGTACTATATACAGCATCCTTTTAGGGTGTAAATCTGTACATGCTTTTTACATGTTTTTTTTATTATTTCGTCTTTTTAAAAAAAAAAGATCCTATTAAAAATTAGGAGGTTTTGCTATGCAGAATAGTATTCTTCTCATATAACCCCTTTTGATTTAGGTTGATTAAGGCATTTGTTACTGAGGGAAAAAATATCTGGCCATACAAAAAAAAGACGGTTCCTCGGTAAAGAAGGCCTGAAAAGAAGACGGTATTCACAAGGACACTCCATATATTGGCATTACCCACATATGATTTTGTTTGTCAAACGGACAAATATTGTCGGTCTGCGGTATTTATGAGGTCCGAATGTTCCATTATGAGGGTTCAGTTAATTGTATTTGCGGTTGTAAGTGCTGTTCACGCGGACGAAATAACAAACTTCGTAGAGCTGAACTCGAACGGACGTAGTACTCAATAGCGATGCGGCTGCGATGTTTTATTCAGTGACGTGTTTATATGAGAAAAATGAGCGATTCTCAAAAAGCGATGCAGTGACTTTCCTGTTTTATTTTTTACAATGGTAATAATTTTAAATTCATTAATCAACAAAAAAATATTATTACTTTATTATTGAAATAAAAAAGGTCCTTAAAATAGAAATATAATATTTAACCGACTTAATCCATATACCTTCCATGTGTAAGATTCTAGCTAATGAGGTTATTTCAGCTGCGGACGCAATGTCTTAGTGTTTCGGGCGTAAAAGGGGGAGACGAAAATATGGGGTCTATCACGAGAACACCCGAATTTTGGATGTTAATTAAGATGTGGCGGTTTTGGCTTCATCGACAATTACCGAACAAAAAAAAACAAAATTTGTAAATTTTAATATTTTTTAAATCAAAATAATAATATAATGTTGGCACATGTGAAACTAAAATGATGTCAGAATCAATGGACAGGGCAATCAAAAGAAAGAGTGACTTGAGAGAAACCCAAAAAAACCCAAAGTCAAGCACCGAATGATCAAGAGGCGGCACGGACACCGAACCCGTGCCCTTTACTAGGAGGCAACTTCGGTTTTCTAAAAAAATAAATTGTATCGAAACTGTTTTTTTCGTCTAAAATCCAGCAAAGCAATCGGAGATCGTGACGTTTTCACTACTTTTGTACGCCGGTCCCATTTTTACCTCATATTGATAATTAATTGCCTCTCTTTTCGGTGTTCTTACGCCTATTTGAAGATCTTCCATGTTTAAAGTGTCGAATAATTTTCTTTTCCAAATTAATTATGTTGTAATACAAGAACCAATTATTATCCTGAAAAGCACTTTTTAGAGAGGTCATTCGTCTTCTCCTGTTTGTGGTTTTTATTTCGTACTATTTGTAAAAAAAATAACGACTCGACACAGAGGCGACAGTCATTAAAGAATGTCAGAAAATATCGGTATATTCGACATGTCAGTCCAACCTCCCTCACATAGCATATACAGATATGTGAATATTTAATACAGAGAAGAGCTTAAACGTGTAAAACGAATGTCGAAAATACTGAGGAAAAATGCCGTGAAATTTGTATTGATTTATGCCTATTCTCCACGTTTGAAATAACAGTGTGTGATCCATTAAATACGAAAAAAATATGATATTTTTTTATTTATACATAACCTTTTTAATGTTGACAAACAATGTTTTATTTATACGAGTAGGTGGTTACTTCTAGAAGTCTATATAGTAAACTATTTTTGCCCTGTTTCCATAACACGACCGTGAGAATAATTTTAACACTCAGGAACAGAAAAAATGTTTCGACCAAAAGATAAAAGAGAAATTTCTATCGGCCTCTATTTTTATGGTGTAAATCAGTAGTTACGAACCCTGAGAGTTTACAGCGGAAATGACGTAGTGATATAATTCCGTCAACTTTGACCTTAGAGCTAGGGATTTCTTATTTACCGATTACCATTCCGATTCCGATTATTGAAGCAGCTCTGATACGATTCTTTCGCAGAAATATGCCCATTTGAGCACTTCTGTTTAACGTGCTCAATATCAATAATCCCACGGCGCCTCTCTATCTTCAAGTGAAGCTCGACTTCTTAGGAATATCTCATGGTCTATAAGCATTTTACGTCGTTTGACAGATACGCGCGTAGCGTTTCAGCCGGCGGATTAGGCGCATTTTATATGGCTTTTAGCTGAATAGTGGTTGAAAAGCGATCATAACAGCTACCTTCGGTGGTATAATAAAGCTGAATAAGCGCTAGGTAACAAGGGGGAATTCATGAAAAAACGATATTGTTAGTATTTATTTACAAAATCGAAAAAAGTTGCAGTGCAGTTTTTGCGCGCGAAGGCTGGCTTCCGACCAGTTAATCCCAATTCATGACTTTGTTTTACATTATCTTTATTACGTTCCAAGGCTTATATTATAGTTTTGGTATTCTTTGATCATTTATACTTTTTTGAACTGAAAATGTTTTGAAAAAAATTACTTTATGGATCACACAGCTTACTTGAAACTTTAGGAGTTTATGTTTTAATTATAAAGGTGCTTACCATTTACTTTCAATACCCATGCCCGCAGGGCACATTTTTGAACTTTTGAATGAATGAATGAATGAAAATCTCTTTATTGCACAATAAAAATAAGGTACAATGGCGGACTTATTGCTACACTACAACAATATCTTCTAGTCAACCAACATGCTGGTGTGAAAAGAAGAGTAGGCAACCAAAATTATAGCTTAAAAAATTAAATTTGAAATTATAGCATATAATATACATTGTGCATATAATCTAAAGTAAAAAGTAAATATATAAATAAATTATTGAGTTGGACATATTATATGTATGTATATATATATATATACATATATATATATATATATATATATATATATATATATATATATATATATATATATATATATATATATATATATATATATATATATATATATATATATATATATATATATATATATATATATATATATATATATATATATATATATATATATATATATATATATATATATATATATATATATATATATATATATATATATATATATATATATATATATATATATATATATATATATATATATATATATATATATATATATATATATATATATATATATATATATATATATACATACATATTTTGATATATTAACAAATAAATAAATAAGTAAATAAATAAACTGCCAAAATAAGGTAAGGAAAGGGAGAGGATAAAGGAAAGGTTAGAATTTATGATTCATATTTATTGTGAAAGGAAGTTCTTTTTCAATGATTGCTTCAAGGTGAAAAGCGAGCTAGCGTCTCGAATAGTTGAAGGAAGCTGATTCCACAGTCGAGCTGCATGTACGGAGAAGGAGTAGGAAAAAAGTGGTATTGTGTTTTAGGATACGTAGGATATTATTCTGACTTGAACGAAGTGGGAGACCATGACTTCCTAACCCGGTAAAAGCCTCGTTGAGGTAGGAGGGAGATGTAGGATTGTGTAGGACATTATATAGAAGTGGAAGGATGTGCAAATTTGTCCGGTCCCGTATACGAAGCCATTGCAACTTTGAGAGGTACTCGGAAACATGGTCATACTTCCTCAGATTGAATATGTACCTTATGCAAACGTTCTGTATAACTTTTGAACAATTTAGAACATTTTTTTTGTTTCTATGAATCACACCGCTTGCTTCACCTCTCTGGAGTCATGTTTCAAATTTTAAGGTTAAGCCCGTGCTCGCAGAGTACACTTTTGAACATTCGAACAGTTTAAAAAATAGATAAACATTTTTGTTTTTTTTTATGAATTATACCCCTCACTTGACCCCTCAGAGGTCTATACTTTCTATACTTCGAATTTCAAGTCAATCGATTGAGTCGTTTAACGTGAAGGTCGGTCAACAACAACATACCACCGTACAAATATTTTTGTAGACAGGCCAGTGGGAAAGGTTATAGCTCTTCTTAATTCCTTACCCACAGAAATAGATATCTTTTGTATATCCCTTTGGCGGCTAAAAAGGCAACTCCCTGCTATCTTATGTTTATCATAATCTGTCTTTTATGTAGTTTTATATTTTTATGTTTTTTTCTTGTTCAATGTTAGCATTAATTTAGTTATGTAAGTCATTTATTTTTAGACTTACACTCTAGCTTTAATATTCAAGGGCGAATAGGATTCATCTGTAATGCCCTTGAATACTATTTGAAACTAATAATAATAATAATAACATAAAGATATAGAAACCCATATTGATGTCGTGAAAATCGCGGAACAATTTGAATTTTATGTTTAAAATTTTGTTTAGTTTTTTTTTTTTTTTAATAAATTTTTAACCAAATGCTCTTTAGATATCTTAGAACTCGACAATTCTTGCCGTATTACTCCATATTGGTTTACTGTAAGATATTGTCGATGTGTTGATAAGTGCGCCGTCGTCTGATTTAAGGAATAATTCAATTCCTGAATGCAATGAATTGAGATAGACTGGCAGAAATAGTGTCGCATGTGGAAGTGAACATCCTTCTTCATTTCCGCTCGCGGGCCCGCGATTGAAGATCACGCAGATTGCAACTACAATACTCGTATATGCCAATCTCGGTTTTACATATACTGCTATATTTTATATTTATTTTTTATCTGCTCGTACACAGACGACGCAGTGACGAGCCGCTCCCGGATATCGTCGGTAATTTCCGGCTGGGATCGATTCGAATATTGCCTCCGATAAGAAACTCTCAAAACCAATTTGGGAGCCGCTGGAAAATGTACTCTAATTTACGAACAAGATTTTTTCAAATGATTTTAAATACTTTATAACTGTATTTTGATGATGTGATACGGTAAAAAAACTCCTTGATATGTTGAATATAGCAGCATCCCCGTATCCATGTAGGGTAGCATGGACACGGGGGGTTACACGTTTAATCTGGCATCAGTTCAGTCCGTGATTTTGGTCAGACTGACGAGAAACTGATTGTTTATTGCGTTGACTGATGGACTGAACTGATGGATTTTCATACATTTTAATAATATCTATCAGTCCATCAGTCAGTTCGTGATCAAGGTCGCGGACTGAACTGATGCCAGATTGAACGTGTAAACCCCCGTCTTAAAGTGACATGTAGGGTGACTATTTTTCTTAATCATATTTCATGATTTCTTAAATACCTCGATTGATTACCTCATTTTATTTATTTTGTTTATTTTTAATTTTATTTAAATAAACGTGTGCACAGGTAAAGTATTTTCTGGTACGCCTGCATTAGTACAGGCCTAGGCCTAGTTAGGCAGCGTTGACTTAGTGATCAAGATGTTTCCTCTAATGCTACTGGTCTAAACACGTTTTTTTTGTAACGCTGCAGTAATGTATATTTCGTATTTTACTTTAAATAAATAAATTAATTGATAAACAGTCGACAGTGGATTGCTTTTTTCTACACGACTGCCCAACAAAAAAGGACTGTAATGTGTTCAGGGTTCATCTATGCATGTTTTCCGTTTATTTTCATCATAACTTCTAAACGCTTGAATGGATTTAGAATTGTGTGGTATTGTTAGAATCGTTTGTCATCCCGAGTGCCATAGGGTACCTTAACATCCCGAGTGCCATAGTAATATGACATTTACGGATCGCCTAAATGTTTATGATGACCTGCCTAGATGGGGTCCACTAACGTGGACACCCATTTACACCTCGTGCACCCTATTTATTTTTCTCGCTGACATGGACCCCCTGCAATCCAACATCGACCCCTGGGGGTCCATAAGTCATATTTTAAAGTAAAGGTCTGCATATTATTGTCACACATTGCACTACACTTTATATTTTAATACTATTTATTTATTTGTTTTACAAAGTTCATATTACGACATTTTATATTAATATTTATTTCCATGACCATGCTATATCAATATTTTAAATAAAATTATAAGTTTAATTTGCATTCGCTTATCTATTTTCTATTTTATCATATTTTGTATTTTTCATTTTAATATTATGAGCACATGAATAAATCTTTGCTAACATATAGTTTTCCTTGGTACGGGCTATGGCCTAGTTAGGCAGATTCTGCAACTAATACAATTGTAAATTTATGTTTTTGAATGAATAAAATTATTATATTATTATTATTATTATATAGACCACTTTGGGAATCACTGCTTTACATCGATAGCTACAAACTGGTATTATTAATCGAAGTTCGGTCCTTGTACCCATAATTTATATTGTTTAATTAACTAGTTGAAATTCCTAAACATAACAATGATATTTTATAGTACATATATCCCGTCCCGTCAGGTGATAATTAATGCAAGTCCTCGCCTGTCGGATGCTGCGGTTTGTACGCGGTACGGGACTCTCAGCGACAAACTTTGAGCGGGAGCATTATCACACCACCTGTAGTTAAATTTGCATAAGCTCCGCAGCGGGGTAAGCCAACCCAAGTGGCGACGCGGCGATAGTTTGAGCCATCGCGAATATTTCATCTCACCTCGATGCATTCCATGTAAACTCAAACGTTAAAGTGGCATCTCTGCAACGCGGAGAATTCAGCCGAGAATCGAGATTTCAGAGTTTGCCCGACTAAATTCGGCTCACAAGGCAAAAAACGTAAAAACTGAATACGAAACAAGATTCATGAGCGTAGATACGGGCTACTTTATAACTGACTGTATAAAAAGGAGGAGGTTATCAATTCGTTTGTCTTTTTTTTGTAATGTTTGTTACCATGAACCATTTTGAAAAATTCTTTTTTTATCTGAAAGGATATACTTCGAAATTGATCCCATTTTTAAAAATCAACATCCTGTTCTTATGGTGGAATCCATGAGGAATTGAGGGAACTCCTCAAATATTATCATATGAAGTTGAAAATTTACATGTTGGTTCAGTTCCGATGACAATGCATTTTTTATGATAAGCATGACCTGATTCTACACCCAGGGTTCGCTCTCGACGAGGGGACTCCTCAACGGTCAACAGCACAGACACGAAATTTCGCATACGCATTCAGTTATGATAGTCCGTTTTAAGTTTCACCAAGACAGGACTGCGGCACCCAGGGTTGGCTTCCAACGAGGGTACTCCTGAACGGTCAACAGCACAGATACGAAATTGTGTATACGCATTAAATTATGATAGCCCTTTCTTAGTTTCACCATGACATGGCTGTTGCACTTTGCGTTTAAATTTTGTTTTTATTTATTTAGTTCATCGCGACCAAAACATATTTTTATCGTTGGAAACTTGTTTATTGTAATAAAGCGAGGACTATTTAAAAGACATTTGATACTATAATTTGACATTTGACATTAAAGACATTTGATTTTTGACGATTGACATTATACATAGGTTTAAAAACGATTTTATCGCATGAAGTTTGAAGCACTCGAAGTTTCGGCAATGATGCAACCGCCGTTGTCCAGGGTAGACTGAAGTGCTATCGATCGTCATCTGCGGGTAGGCGGCAAGTTGCTGCTGTTACCCGCAGATTATAACAGCGAAGGAGCGGCGAATTCGGGTCCCCCGAATTTTCAAAATTGTATTTCCCCCACTAGAAAATAGTACCTATGTAGCAAAAAGTATTGTATACAATGAAACGAATAAAATATAACAGAAATAAGTGTATATGACCGTGTTCGTAGTGGTCAATGTATTATAGTATGTGATCGTTGTATGGGTGTGTGTGTGTGTCTGTGTGTGTGTATGTGTATCTGTCAGGGTGTGTGTATTATAAATACGTACTTAGAATTCTATGTATGTGTAGGTGTAAAGGCGGTTTGAATAAGGGAGAGGTTGTTTGTGTGCGTGTATCAACTTCGCCAAATAGCTCATTGTAGGAGGTAAGGGTTCTGCAGATAAAAGCGTTTTGACCATAATTAGTATATACTCTATTAATATGAATACTGTGTTAATTACAAAAATATAATATGTGTTTATTATAAATTTAAAATATTGTAATAATAAAGTAATCATTTAATCATAAAAGAATAAACATGCAACGACTACATTAAAAACAACTAAATACTTAAAATTAGGAGTGGAAAATAAAAGTGTCCGCGAATGAATTCAAATCAAAATAAAAAAATGCATTTTGATTATAACTAAAATAAAGAATTATAAAAATAAAACGAGGTGCTTATAAAAATATTAAATAATAAAAAAAAAATTATTGGAATAATAACAATTCCATTAATTGAGATTAGGTTTTTAAAGTTAATAAATGTCAAGAAACTATTATTTTATTAATCCTTTTTCAAAGGGGTACTCGGAAAAAACTAATTGGAAACCACTGCTCTAGAGCATACATGTAATAAAAGCCATTACGATAGCTAACCGCCGATAGGATACGGCACTTCATATACCTACACTATACTTTCCTTTGTATTTTATCCCTTAACAACCGCCTGAAAGCACCCCTAAAAGAGAAGTTAGAAATCTGTCAGAGGAAGTTGGTTACTAAAAGAATTAAGAAGTTGTGGCGGAAGAATTGCTATTAGGCAGACCTTACCCTGTCACTTCACTTCTTGGGAAATTACTCTGTCGGTGAGAGATTAAATATTCATTCTGCGTTCACGGCGGAAGAACTTCATCATTTCCGAGTAAAATTGTGTCGCGATTTTGATTTCCAGCCGACAGCTTGCTGGGCGCCCACTTTCCAAACTGCGAATAGGGGGAGTGGAAATTTTAAAGTGATTGGCTACGTAGTGAGTGAGATTTCATATGCATGGCACTATTGCGCCATTTTCATAGTCATATTTCGCTATTTATTGGTGTATGCTTGCTCTACACGCTGACCAACATATGTGGCATTGCCCAGTGACGTAACTAAGCCGGTGCAGCCGGTGCGGCGCACCGAGACCCACGGTAGTTCAGGGGCCCAAAATAGAACTTCCGTTACGATCGACGTTTCATCTAACTCTACTAGGAACCAAAGAAAGCTAAAAAAATAGATGTCTCAAAACTGATCGATAATTTTGCAGAGTGCAAATCAATACAAAACCATTCTAGAAATGTATTTGTTAATATCTTTTAAAATACATTAAGTAGTTAATATAAATATGTAGATATGCAAAAAATCGTACATTCGTATATAATAATGTTATAAAACCATTCTAGAAATGTATTCATTATATTTTTTTATAATATATTTTAAGTAGTTAATTTAAATATGTAGATATGCGAAAATTAGTACATTTGTAATAATATTATGTGAATATTTTTTAGTCTTACCAGTTTCGTACTTTGTAGTTCTACTCAAAATATAAAGTAATAAATGCTAACATTTTTTTAAATTTTATTTGTCAAAGGTGCAGAATTCTAATTCAGTAATCGAATTAACAGCAAAGCCTCGTATTAATATAGGAATAAATGTTTTGAACATCCTCCCCCAAAAATGTTTCTATGTATCCCGCGTGTCCCGCTGAAGTCCTTAGGAACTTGTTGTGCAACATTTTCCAGGCAATGCTCCCAAATGAATACGCCAATTTATAATATAGCTGAAATATAATTATGTAATGTAGCTAGGTATACAGTAATTACATCCTATATGCCATAATTAATGTGTACTAAGTAGGGACAGGAGCCTTTTGTACAATTTTGCACCGGGGTCCATATTTTTTAGTTACGCCACTGGCATTGTCTATGTCTATCGCTATTTCCCATACATTCTTCACACGTCACAGTGGTGCCGACTCGCTTCCAACGCGATGTGGCCCAGCATTGGCCAGCACGTTGAGCGGGCACTAGAAAACAAAAGTCTCTCTATCGACATAAGTTCTTTAGAGCATAGACAGTCCTTCGAAATTTATCGAAACCGTCACTGAGGCTGATTTGGAAAAAAGCCGATTTGTTGAGGCTGTGTCGTTTGTCCCGTTGGTAGAAGGATTGGCCGGTGAGTTTAGACTCACCGTTTCCAGGGACGCCCGATTGTTCATGATCGTAGACTAGACAGTCGAAAATATGCAAAATCTACGAGGAGGCTCTTTCTGTGTCATATTTTATATTAAACTAGCTGTTGCCGCGGTTTCACTGTTAAGCTTTAACTGTTAAGGGTTAAATTTAGACAAACCTCCATCCTGCATCGTCCGTTTTCTCTTTCTACTGGCGGATAAAGAACAACCTCCGTGGTTTCCTTGGGAGTGGAATTTTGCAAATTCCTCGAACTCGTGTTCCTTTATTACAAGCTTTTATTTACATTGCAATGTTTGTCAGTATGTTTGTTTAGGTCAAATCTTGCAAGAAAAATTAGTACCACTTCCTCTTATCCTATGAAGTTGAAATTTTACATGTTGGTTCAGGTCCGATGTCAATGATTTTTTATGGTAAGCATGACCTGATTCTGCGTCCTGGATTAGCTCTGGACGAGGGGATCCGAGGGGGACACAACATTTTGTATACGTATTCAATTATGATAGCCCGTTATAAGTTTCATCATGACATGCCTGCTGAGCCCAGGGTTAGCTCCCGACGGGGGCACTCCTCAACGGTCAACAGCAAAAACACGAAATTCTACATAGTATTCAATTATGATAGCCCGTTCTAAGTTCCATTATGATATGACCTGCTGCACCCAGGGTTAGCTCGGGACAGAGCATTTTAATAAAAGCTTGTTTTTAAAAAATTTCTTTTTACTGTTAACTTATTTCGTTTTTCGTACTAGAACTACTATAACTTACGTTCTTCGTACTATAACTTATTTCGTCTTTCTCCTCGGGCGGTCGACATCAGGATGCGGAAAGGCAGTTTCTTGCGGTTTGACTACCACACTACACAGATGGTCGGGAGCCTCGGTGACTTCAGGGCCAAACTTTTTGACTTAGGGCTCGCCGAGGATCCTTGGTGTGACTGCGGTGGTGGTTCTCAGACTGTCGTACGCCAGGAAAGAACTGCTGGGCGGGATACCTATGTGGCCCGTTGCCACAAAAGAGGATATCCCATTTAGTACACTGATCTAGTCAGTAGCAAGGAATGCTTTACGGCATTTCGTATCTCCGTGGCGCACTGGGCGTCGCGGTTAGAAGAACTGAGAGGTCAAAGGTGCGAGTATCTCGCTAACTCCGTGAAGTGCATGCTATACGCCGCGCTGTGCCGGTTTTAAACGCCGGTGCAGCTTTAAATTAAAGTTTGTTTGTATTGTTCTCTCCCTAACGATTGTGTCCGTGCCACCGCACCAGGCTTGCTCAGTCCCCACTACCTTCTTGTTGCTGTTTACGAATGCTGCTTCATTTATAGCCTATTATATGCACAACCACATGCTAAAAATATAATAAATTGTAAATGTAAATATGTAATGTAATGTTACGTAAGTATGTAAACTCATTGGGGGACTGGATAGAGATAGAAGCCTCTGATTCTTTTGAAATATTTTTAAGCTCGAAAACAAAAGACGACCATAGTCGTTACAACTGCCCGTGTGGTGGATGGATTGGCTTCTATCTCCATCCACCTCGCTGGAGTAAGGAAAGTGTCTTTCTCCCAAATTGCGCACACCCTCGTTATACCATTTGGGATATACGTGCTATATCGGCTTAAATTTCAACCCCTGTTTCACCTCCTTATGTTTGGAATTTCGGAAAACCCCATCTTAGTGCTCACTTTCGATATGTCCAAAATGCTCAGCGGCTTTGGCTGTGACTTGACAATCAGTGAGGATATTGCCTCTTATACATGTTGACTAGAAACCCGAGGTTTGCGCAGGAACCAGAAATCTATTCAAGACTCGTAAATATATCCAATAAAACCATAATCTTTAGCTTCGATGCTTGGAGTTTGCACCTGGAGAAAGAGTGGATTAGAGCGAAGAAGAAGATTTACATTTTTGATAACGCTTCCTTGAAACAAAAAAATCGCTAAATTCAGGCTTGCTTATTTTGTACCTGCTAACCTTTAGACTCCCTTTTTTCATAATATACCGCTAATAGATGCATACGCCATGTTCCTGTATACATAAAAGTCAACCAAACTATAACTTTCAATCGTTGATCAACCGTACTAAAGCTCACTAACAGCGCGGTCAGTGTGTTAAAACGGCTATGTATAAAATTTGTGGATATGTGCAATTTTGCAGAGTAATTTTATTCTCGAAATACGCACGCGGTATTCACCTAAAACAACAGTATGATACCTCTCGAGGCCCGTAAAATAATAACAATAATATAATATTTCTCGAAAATAGCTCATGTAATTTACATATTATGCATATATATCTCGTAGATCGTAAAGTTGTTTGAGCCCTAAAATGAAGGCAAAAGGTGGATTTTGCAGGAAGTCCTATGTAAGTGTAGAAAATTTCAGTTGAGAGTTATCCGACCGAGTGATCAACAGTATCAAAAGCTCGTGTTAGATCGCAAAAAGGGGCTTCGAGTGCGTCCTGCTCGCAGTGTAAGAGAGCTCGCTATTGGTCATTGTCGTATTTTGTCGTACATTGTCGTACATTTGCTGAAAATATCGAATTTCAGTCATAAAGTCGGTTGAATAGAAAAAAAGCTATAATTTTCATGATTTGTCTTATCACTTTTTTTATGATTCGGCAGGATTTTAGCAAACTTCATTGAATCCGGAAAAAATCCTTCTTTAAAACAATTCTTTAATAATTAATTGTGATGTAATTAACGGCCTATGAACAGCTGGTGTTATATTTTTAATTAACTTGACTAAATGTGCGAAGGTAGAAGGCTCTTGTAAAACTACTGGTCTGTAATTTAATATAGGAGAAGGGAAGCTAGAGTGTCTTTAACACAGAGTGTCTTATTCACAGCATTAATTAAATAATCTTTGAATAATTTAGATACATATAGCGAGTCACAATAATTTCTTGCGTTGTGTTACAAATCGATAGGTAACAACTAAGCCGTGGCTCATTCCGGTCTTCCCAGTTTATTATTGCACTAGTGGTTTTTGCCTTATTATCTGTGTCATTGATCTCTTTCTGAATTGATACTCTCTTAGCTGCTTTAATAGCACTATCATATATTGGTTTGTATTTTTTATAATATTCTTTAAGATATATATATTATCTAGATAAATTTTCAAATGGTCTTATATTATTTGTATGTAATTTAGAGATATTTTAAGCTTGTAGTTATTCATGAATAATAATTATTAATTTGTACAGGGTTTAGTTTATTTGGAAAACAGGCTTGAAAATAAAGATTTAATGAACATGAACAAAATGATAGGCAGATAGATTTTAGAAGTGGAATTAAGGTCCGTAGAACTCATATTAAAGCGTACATTTGCCTTCACAATTAAACTAAATTAAAGGCATATTTAAAATGCCTTTTCTACACATACTTATTGTCTGGTATTGAGATTGTTGGCGTCTGGCGACTTGCGGAAGATCAGGTATATTACTATGTACTTACTATTATCTATGCAGGTATATTACTATGTACATAGGTTATCCAACGCCTTGTCTACCTTACTTCGTTTTAGGTATTATGCTACATTACGCCTAAAGTTCGTAGGCGTATTGCAACTATTTCTACGCTTATATTATGAAAGCGAATATTTCCTTTATTCTACATATGTTCATATGCAATATGTATCTACTATTACAAGTACATATGTAATAATAATATTATTAATAATAAAACGCTTTATTTGTAAGAACAGGCGAGCGTATTGCCTGCGGGCAATATTTTAGAGCTATCCTATACTATTGTTTGAACATTATTCGCGAGTAGATGCTACATAACTTAAACTATATAAAGATTATGACAAATACTAAAAAAGAGGATAGAAAGAAATATATATTTAACTCATTGTGGGCATAGGATGTGCCACGCCAAAATAATCTAACATCTATGAGAACGCTAAGGTTTATAAAGGAGGATAATGGGAAGGGAAAAGGAATTTATGTGGATGATTTCAAATGTTCTCTAAGTTTAAAACTTGTTATGCTTGGCGCGGTTCTCACATTTTTTGGCAAAGCATTCTAAATTCGGGCTTTTAAAGCATTCTAAAATTTGCCCCTGTCCTATCGCATCGTCGTATACATGAACTATACAGCGACGTGAAAGCTACTGCTTAGAGAACCAGCACATCGTACAAATATTATAATTGATAAACCGGTTGGTAGGATGATCAAAATCTTGAACAATCTGCTATTCTAAGACTGTCATTTTTAGTACTTATGTATGCCAATCAAACAAAGAGCTGCCTCGCTTTATTTGACGAAACAAATCGAATAGCTTATTGCGTTAAAGCAACATGTTACAGTAGATGCTATACATCCTTGAAAAAATATAACAATAAATTTTCATTAATTTATTTACTTTATGTAGAAAATACACATGTAAAAATTAATACCTTAGTTTACTTTTTTTGTTTCAGGCAAAATTACGCTCGCTAATACGGGCGCAAACAGATACGGTCATTTTAGCCGCGGTAGAAAATTTTGCAATTCAATACCTCAAAATTATTTTTTTTCTACTATTGCAAGAAATATTTCTATTTTTCAAATGTTAAGCAATCTGATATAAAAGATTCATGATCAAATTTCAACTATAAGTTAAAAAAAAACATAAAAAACATTTTTTTTGGCTTCTAAACCAGGCTCCCACTCTTAATGATAAAACGTCCAGTAGTCTGTCCTGCCGATAGGTGCTTCCAGATCGACGTTCCGGCGGTATCAAGTCCTGCCAGCAGTACTAATTTTATCGATAAATTTGTATGGACTTCCCACACTGGTCCTGCTGGCAGGCCCGACTTGCCGTGCGTAACAATTTTTGGTAGAAAGTAGAAAACTTTTTGATTACATAACAGTTATGCTTATAAAATAATTTGAATAATAAAAAATAAAAACTCAAAGTATAACAATATATCTCTGTGAGTTGAGAATTGAATTGTACTGAAGAATTCTAGACGTGATTTAAAAACTTGCTGGAAGAGAATGAGATGCACTACTTATTACATAAAATTGCGTCGTGATTGCAGGTCTAGAATTCCTCAATAAACAATAAACGCGCGTCCTACCGGCAGGACGTAAAGTCCGGCTAGCAGAACGCTGGACTTTCTACAATGTCGCGACCAGCTCTTCCAGTTCGGATAATTTCAATCATTAAATTAAATATCAAAACAATGTCACATAATCCCTTTGAGCCTATCTCAATATAAAATGTCTTTTCCGAGTTCAATTTGCAGCGATATACTTTACATACAATCATCACCCTTTACATTCTGCAAACACAGTTTACTCGACATATTTGCTCGACATGAAGCGTAAATACGAGTAGAATGCAAAGCAAATAATATCAGTTTATTAGGAGAGCTCGGGAACGCAGCGCGGCGTGTGCGGAAAAAGGCGGAAAGAGTTTTCAGCCGCGTAAACATGCTGTTCGGATCCGTAAACTTGTGTATTTACCCTTTCAGAAGCAGTGTGGGATTGTGGACGCTCAGTTTGAGATTTACAGTAATCAGGGTGATGGAGATATCACAAGCTTTCTTTATTTGGGCCTTGATTTTCTGGCTAATAAATGGTTTGTTTACGGTTCGAATCTATTGGTTGAAATTGAAACAAAAAAAATCTGCAGTTGCTTTCAACTGTAGTTTTAAAAAAAAATGTTATGGCAAAGTGTAATTTCGTACCCACATGAGAAGTTTATTGTAATACAGTGCTATATATACCAAAACAAAAGATTATTACAAGCTTATTACATTTCATGCTATAGCAGCTAAGCGGAAATACGTGGCTGAAAAAAGTTATAGATAAAGTGTTGAAATTGCAGTATATTTTATTCAATAATTAGGTACATTTTTTTAGTAAAATACCCTATTCACTTCGTTTTATTTGAAACACCAGTTGTTTATTTTATTTATATGAAAATAAAATATTAAAAATATCACAAAATATAAACCTATATCAATATTGACTAATAATAGTAAACGTATTAGAACTAGTATAGAAACGTAGTAGATTTTTATCTTATCCCGAAACTATAGCGGTAAATAAGTTAATGGACGAAAAAGAAACAGCCGCGGGCGAAAAAGATCAGTGTGCGGGTTATCAGGTAAGATTTTGCATCTGGGCCGTTGCCATGCCTTCGCTTTTCTTTGGGGGTGTTCTAAGTGTTTTCTATTTTCATGTGATTTTGTTTTTATTTTCTGGCTGTGATAATGGACGTGATTGGTGTTTTGCTTACGATTGGATTTTAGTTCAACTGTTGTTTTAAAGCACGACTTGTAATAAACACTAGTTACGTAATAAAACCTATTTAACTGAATTACAAAATCATTTCATAAAATCATTAATATATAGCCATTACGACATGGTTTAATAAGTTGGATTTTGATATAATTATTTCTTTACACAAGCACAACTATTTGCTTTAAGCCCCTAGTTATTACACTGCTCTGCGTGAGTACACAATTATATACGGGTTTGAAATAAAAAATGCTCATTGCCCTTTGATGTCCTATTGGACATTAGGAACTCCAAGATATTTCTTGAAGTCCCTAAACGACGCATAAACGCATAGGTTGAGGCAGACAGGCGTTGGGGAGAAACGTATACTGATGGCAAAACCCCTGTCTCACTATTTATAGCTAAATCTTTCTACACTATCTGCATATTCACTGGAGCAAGTGAGAGGTAAGTTGTCGTGCGAAATTGCCGGCATCATCTGAGCGCATTAATTTGCATGCACCATTAAACATTCAGAAATAAAGCTGGCGTGATTTATTATGCGCAACCACAATGCGCAAGTTATTCACTTCAATTCGATAATCTTAATATCAGAAGTAATCCTGCAAACTATATTAATGTCGCTGGAGTACACTAGTAAATCGATACGCCTGAATCAGGAGTAATCATAGCGTATTATGTTTTAAACTACTCTATAGATACTGGCAAACTACAAATCTTGATACACTATCTGCATATTCACTGGAGCGAGTGAGAGGAAAGGCGTCATGCGAAATTGCCGGCATCATCTGACCGTATTAATTTGCATGCACCATTAAACATTCAGAAATAAAGCAGGCGTAATTTATTATGCGCAACCACAATGCGCAAGCTATTCACTTCAATTCGATAATCTCAATATCAGAAGTAAGCCCACAAATAATTTGAATGTCGCTGGAGTACACTAGTAAATCCGCGCGCTTATATCAGGGGTAATCGTAGTGTATTATGTTTTCAACTACTTTGTAATTATTGACAAACTACAAATCTTGCTACACTATCTGCATATTCACTGGAGCGAGTAAGAGGAAAGGTGTCGTGCAAAATTGCCGGTATCATCTGAGCGCATTAGTTTGCATGCACCATTAAACAATTCAAAGTGAAGCCAGGAGTGAACCACAATGCGCAAGTCATTCATTTCAATTCGATGATCTCAATATCAGAAGTATTCCTAAGATCTCAATATTAGATGCCCACAAACAATTTTAATGTCGCTGGAGTACACTAGTAAATCTATGTCAGGGGTAATCTAAGCGTATTATGTTTTCCACTACTACTATGTAGTTATTGACAAACTACAAATCTTGCTACACTATCTGCATATTCACTGGAGCGAGTGAGAGGAAAGGTGTCGTGCGAAATTGCCGGCATCATCTGAGCGTATTAATTTGCATACACCATTAAACATTCAGAAGTGGAGTAGAAGGTCCCCCGGACGCACAGGGAGACCCACGCCATTGCTTGTGAATATTTCATAGTTGTTTTCGCTAGGTACTCAGTCTCAGCCGATGCGGACGGGTTGAGCGATGACAACTTTAGGGACAACGTTGCTTTACTTTCAGTAGATTTGATTAGATTAGATTAGGTCGTCCCAGGCTGCGGAGCTAGTTCTCCTGACCTTAAAGAATAGAAATACAGCTCTTAATGGCCTGAAATCATGAAATCGAAAACTATCGCAGTTATTTGACATATTCGACTCCGCCAAAACCTCTTAGAAGAATTCAATTATAAAAAAAATCTTGAGTGTAGATCAGAAGATTCCAAACTTTTTTATCACGTAGACCACTTGCTGTTTATCATTTGTTTTCCGTATACCCCCTACCTGTGTAATATTAAATTTACCTAAACTCTAAATGTGTTTTGACAGCTGGCACAGTACTGATCGCTTACCCAGGGTTTTTGGTAAAAAGGACAGTTATAAAAAATGAAAATCATATGCAATTTATTTTTTTCACAAAAAAAATATTTTTTATTTTATTCTTAAACTTTGCACGGTGTTAATTTCTATGCGTCCACGACCTTGATGTACGAAGTATTTCAGAAAGCCATCCGCAACTAAAAATGTAGCACTATCTCGCTTGCTCATTTATATGGCGCTTCTATTTTACACGCTAACACAGATACCGGTTGAAGTGCAATTTATTTACATGTTTCGCTCCCACCCTACCTCGTTAGTCATGTGCGTTGGCCTCCCTAATCGTCTAATGATGCAATTTGATTTGAATGTTGATTTCTTTCTGTGATACTTGTGACGCGCGCGTTTGTTTATTGCTATTAATACGAGTATAAAATACTACACTGTACACTGTTTTGATGTAATAAGACATTTAGAAATCGCCTAAATGTTTATGATTACCTGCCTAAATGGGGTCTGCTAACGTGGACCCACATTTACATCTCATGCACCCTCATTTTGTTCTTACTGTCATGGATCCCCTGCAATTTGAGATCGACCCCTGTGGGTCATATATACCACTTTGAGAATCACTGGTCTAGATAATGACAAGACATTTATAATATTATTATTTTTTTTGTTCATATGCATAATTTATCTTAAGTATATTTATTATGATACCTTCACGTCTTACCTAAAATCAAATATATATTTATATAGATACATAATAAATGTTATCAATTTTGTCTCTCCCATTTACCTCATTTCCCATTACCTCATTTACCCGTTCTTCAGTGGAAACAAGTTAATATATCATATTGCGTGCATTCTGTTAACATTTAATATTCGGAATCGTATTAATGGATTTTGTAACTTTTAAACATGTATTTTATTGTATTGTTTGTAGTTCTGTTTAGTTCCAGAATAAAATAACATAAAATAATAAGACAAAACGTATTTACTGCGTGAAGTTGTAGCACTCGAGTTTCAGCGACGTTGGGTGCTAGAACAGTAAAGTCTACCTTGCCAACGGCGGTTAAGACATCGCCAACGGCGGATGCTACAAATTTCACGAGGTAAATTTGTTTCTGATTTGTTTATAACACCTGACAGGCACGTATCCAGACTTCAGTTTCTGGGAGAAGGGGGCATTCACTAAAATAACGCGCGCGGTATCCACCAAGCTTGAATTTGCCCGTACAATAAAACGTAAATACGTCGGATTTTAGGGGTTAAATCTTAACTACCCCCCCCCCCCCCCCCAAGGATACATGCCTGGCACTAGGTACATAAGCGCGGATTCTTCCTGATTCTCAATTTTTCTCGACTTTATATTTTACTCAAGAAATTCGAAGGGGGCGTACCCTGTGCCCCCCCCCCCCCCCCCATCTCCTCCCCCTCTGGATACGCTCTTGACACCTGACATCATTTCACAACATAGAAATAAATTTCCCCTCCCAATATGAAGGACTGGTAGAATCGATAACTTTATATAAATTACTTGTAAAATACGCATACAAAAATTGCGTCTGCTTCAGGTGAGAATTCTAAAATCAACTACCCCTATAAAACAAACAGCGGAAAACATTAATTTCCTAAAATATATTTCATTATCCACCTATAGACAAAAGAATATCGAATAATTTAATTACCAATATAAATACCAAATATATCGGATAAATTAATACAAAATAGAGACAAAAGGTGGAATAACAACGTGATTGTTAACAACAAAGGTGGAATAATAACAAGGGGCCGTTACAGAATTACCGGAATAGAATCTAACAACTTATGGTTAATTAATTATGATACCAACTAACTTATAAGAAACCATTGAGGCTACATTCCTAATTGTTAGTAATGAACTGCTACAATATACGTCATGTTCGCGATGGCTTGACAAGTAATTCAAGTGATTACTACTAGTTTTTTAGAAACAAAACAAGTTTTTTTTTATTTTTACTTTGTCTTATAATAAATGTTTTTGACTATCAGAAAGTTTTTGTACAGAAGATTATTCAATATAATAATTTGAGTTGAAAGTCATCTACATTTTATTGATTTAGGCCTATGTTACTTAGCAAAAAATCCTAATATCGGAAAGTTGAATATATAAAACCGCCTTCCTTGCTAACCAAGAGCTTTTATCAATTCCGCAAGAAAATTTGTGTCGTTTAGTCGGATTTACTTAGGAACAAAAGTTTACTTTGCTAATGGAATTTCCCGAAATCGAGTTATTCTCATTTAATTTTCATCTATCAAATAATAAATTCATTAATCATTATGAATTACGTCTAAGCAGCTGAGTTTCAATCAATCAACGAAGTCTCCCAAGTTCATGATAGCATTATCATTCAATTTGTTTTTCTCAAAAATAAACCAATATTACTTTGTATAACTATGAGAAGGGATGGAAAGCGTCGAAGGACCAGGGAGATGGGGCGATTCAATTTGCCTTAATTGCGATAATCCAATATGGCGCCCGGAATGTAGCCAACCTCAGTAGCTGATGACTAGTGGAATAAATTAATTTAATTGTTTTATTTTTATCTTTTCAGAAAGAAGAGAAATATGTCTCACGGAAGAATGTGTCAGAACTGGTAAGTTTGTTTTGAAGACATTTATCATTCGACTCCCGTAGCAACAGAATCCGCCGACGGCCAAAAAATAATACTCCACTGTGACAAGTTAATGTAAGCAATTAATTTTATTAATCTGATATCAGATCGGTAAACAAATTAGATTTATAAGTTCATATTAAATAGATATCCTGGTTGGAACTGTTTGGTACGATATTAATTTAGTCGTTGATTATATAATTCACCTACTGAATGACGTGATGATTATCGGATTTCTTAAAATAGCAATTATGCAAAATAGCAAAATAGCAATTATTATAGAGAGTGCATCCTATTCAATCGATCATATTGAAAGATATATTTTTATCTGACCCGCTTAAGGTTACATGATACCTGGGAACGACCATATCGGAAGAATTTTAGTTTTATGATTGTTTTAGAAAATATAAGCAATAATTTTAAAAACTTTCTTAGCGAATCCCTCGATAAGGAACCAATTTACAATTTGGACTCTAAAAAAGTCGATCATTGCCTTAGACATTAAGGCTTTAAACTAATTTCGAAAACTTTCAGGCGCGATTACTCCTACAATGTAAGCGGTGAGTGTATTTTATTTAAATTGCATTAAATTGACTAGTTAATTATCTATCGTCGCGCTTATCCACGTTTTTTTTTATTTAGACACTAAATAAATTGCAATTACTTAAAATGTGAGAGCGCTCTGAGAGCTACCCTAAATGTATACAACATTTTGTGTCTGTGCTGTTAACCGTTGAGGAGTTCCATCGTTGGAAGCCAACCCTGGGTGCCGCAGTCCTGTCTTGGTGAAACTTAGAACGGCTGTCGTAATTGAATACATATAAAGGGTCTTCCAAGGGGGACTTCCGAACTTTGACAGTTGATAGCGGCCATTTTGTTGAAACTACATCTTTCAAATTACTTGTCATTTATTCAGTCTGTTTTGCCAAATCACCATGGACGGATATAGCATTCAACAACACGTGCAAATAATAAAATTGTTTTATCAAAATGGGTGTTCTGTTCGGTCAACGTACCGCGCGCTTCGCCCATTTTCCGGTCGCCATAATCGTCCTACCGAGAGGACTATTCGCAATGTGGTGGATAAATTTGAGTCCACTGGTTCAGTAAACGATCGACCAACACCCGTACGTCGACGAAACGCAAGATCTGCCGAAAACATCACCGCTGTCTGTGAGAGTGTGCAGGAGAATCCGAGGCAGTCGATTTCGCGTCGCTCACAAGAACTCGGCCTTTCGAAGACCACAGCTTGGCGAATTTCGTGACTTGGGCCTGCACGCGTACAAAATTCAACTGACCCGAGAACTGAAGGTAAACGACCATAGACAACGACGTATGCTCGCTGAATGGGCTCTGGAGCAGTTGGCAACTGATCCTAATTTTCATCGAAAAATCATCTTCAGCGATGAGGCCTATTTCTGGATGAATGGGTACGAGAACAAACAAAATTGTCGAATTTTGGACGATACCAATCCACATGAGATCCAAGAGCGTCCAATGCATCCCGAAAAAGTCACTATTTGGTGTGGATTTTGGGCTGGCGGCGTCATTGGTCCATATTTCTTTGAGAACGAAGTTGGCCAGACCATCACTGTCAACGGCGAGCCAGAGTCATGGAAAATTGGACATTTCGTATGCGCTCCACCCAGAGAAGCCGTGGCGGACATTTGAACGATGTTACATTCCACACATAATGGCATTAATAGGTCTTTCAAACGAAAAAAATATTTCGATGATATCTCACACAAACTTTGTTCTATTTAAATTTAAAGATAGGAAGCGCTTAATGAAAGACCCTGTACAAAATTTTGTGTCTGTACTGTTGCCCATTGAGGAGTCCCCTCGTCGGGAGCCAACCCTCAATGTAGCAGCTATGTCATGGTGAAACTTAAAATGGGCTATCATAATTTATTGCGTATACAAAATTTAGTGTCTGTGCTGTTGACCGTTGAGGAGTTTCCTCGCAGTCTAGTCTTGGTGAAACTTAGAACGGGCTGTCGTAATTGAATGCATATACAAAATGTCGTGTCTGTGCTGTTGACCGTTGAGGAGTCCCAGCGTCGAGAGCTAACCCTGGGTGTAGAATCAGGTCATGCTTAATATAAAAAATGCATTGTCATCGGAACTGAACCAACATGTAAATTTTCAACTTCATATGATAATATTTGAGGAGTTCCCTCAATTCCTCGTGGATCCTATTATCAGAACAGGATTTTGATAAAATGGGACTAATCTGTAACAATATCCTTTCATATAAAAAAGAAATTTTCCAAATCGGTTTATAAATAGCATAGTTCTGAAGAAACAAACATTAAAAAAAGATAGGTACAAATGAATTGATAACCTCCTCCTTTTTTGAAGTTGGTTAATAAAAAGGAGAACGCTACTGTGTTTGATTTCGTTCGATATCCGCTATGCTCTTATAGCTAAAGAGCTACGACAATCCTTGGAGAGATAAATTATGCTATTTCACCCCATGACGTGTCGTTTTGCAAAGTAAGCCGCTTCTGATACTTGATAGATGAATAGGAGATACTTTCACATGACTTCGCAAGACGTAGGATACTTTCTCGTATTCATTGATCCAAAATTCGTTCGGGTCGTAAACGGGTCGTAAACAAAATACATGTCGTAAACGTTTTGCTTCCAGATTCATATATAGAGAGTTGGGCCTAATGAAAATAAAGTGACTTCTTATATATATTTTTTTTAAATAAAAAAATACGTATTAGTATTCTGTAGCTTTTTTGTCTATTCTACGTTCGCCCATTTGTCTCGAATCTTTTGACCGCTCTACACTTCGCTCTACACTACGCTCTACACGCGAAGCCGCGAAGGTGCGCGAACGCGTAGTGTGGAGCCGTTTCGCATATTCTTCGTGGCTTCGCGCCCTGTTCCCCGATTTTTGTCGGTTTTCTGTCCCGCGAAGCGCGAACTTAGCGTGAACGCGCATAGTCTCCACACTCGCGCGCCGCTCAGTTGACTGTCGGCAGCGTCGGCGTGTAGTCGTGTCTGTTCCTAATTAATATATTGCTGAGATTTCCTACAAAATTACCGTAAACTGGATGAAACAATTTTAACTGCAATTTCTTGAATACTTCTAAACCGAACACGTTTTTTGGGATGTAAATCGTAAAGATTATATGAAGAAATATAAAAATCACGACACGTCATTAGCGCCATGATGAAAAACCATGTAGAAATTTTGAAAAAAAGGGAATTTCTTGGTATCTATTTATAAAAATTACAAAAGTAAAGTAAAAAATCCTACTTGAATAAAGCTCATTTGGTTTGCATATGAAGTAATGAATGGATAATTAAATTTTGTTTTTACTTTTAACATATTCATAATTATAGTGCGCTATTGCGCACAACATGAGGGACGCAGTTGAAGCTAATTTGACGTCCATCAACCGCGCGAATTATAATGTGAAACTACCGCAAACCATTGCGAGTGTGGAGCTTTGTTTCGCTCATCGCGAATTCGCGGTGAGCTCGCGCCGCGAAGTCGCGCGCGATTCTCGGACTAAGTGTAGAGCGGTTTTTTCATTCCGCGAGGATACACGACGTTATGTAAACATAAAAGTATTCCCATTCATCGGACACTTCAACAAACGTAATTCAATGGAATTGAAATAAAGGGGAGGACGCGCAATACCGTTTCATTCATCACTACGTATACCACATACATACATATGCTAGGTATACCTAGCATATGTATGTATGTATGTGTATCTAATAATCGTCCTGTACATAGGTACAGGACGATTATAAGAGTGAGTTTTTAATTAGTGACATTTTTGAATTATTTTTATTACTTTTTAATTAGTAACATAACAGTAACAATCAGTTTTTTATTAGATAGAGGGCTGTCGTAATTAAATACGTATATAAAATTTCTTGTCTATGCTGTTGACCGTTGATGAGTCCCCTCTTCGGGGGCCAACTCTGGGTGCAGCAACCATGTCATGGTGAAACTTAGATCGGTCTATTATAATTAAATGGGTATACAAAATTTCGTGTCTGTGTGTTGACCGTTGAGGAGTCCCCTCGTCGGGAGCCAACCCAGGGTGTAGAATCAGGTCATGATTACCATTAAAAAAATCACTTCAAGGATGTCACTAATTAAAAACTCATCCTGGATACCTAGAGCCGGTTAAATACTTAAGGTGCCCCGAGAGAAACTTTTTAGTTAGAAAGAAACATTTTCAAGTAATTATAATGTCCATTAGTGGGTATACATAATAGGTATTTTACTTCAAAAACAACCTACAAGAAAGGATAAATTAAAGGTGAAAATTAAACAATCATAGTAAAGAGTCTTAATTATTGTGATGTCTTGATTAGAAGCTCTGCCACAAATTCTTATCACCGTACTTTTCAAATCTCCATCAACCAACTTAGTCGTTATGTCGTTTAAAAAAATGATAGCTTATTTTTATTTTTCTTTTAAAAGTACCAATAAACATTTATAACTAATCTTTTGCTTTTGCTGCGTAGCAGTTAGAAGCGTTTTTTTTTTATGTCGGTCATATTATTAACCTTTTTGCAACCTATCTAAAAAGTAAAACAACAAAATTTACCTTAGCTATTTATTCGAGACTGACCTGAAACTGATATTAGGAATGTTATTTAAATAGTTCGAGTTGATCGGTTGCCAGATCGCAATCCAAATCGACTAATTTTAACATTTTTTACGCTATGTCTTATGTGTCATCGCCAATGTCAAAAGCTTAGAATCGCACATCGAATACTGTAGTTTGACAAAAAAAACTACTGTTAAAATAATCGCTAAACATTTAGATGGACTTGACACCGAAAGAAGAAGAATGATTCGAATTGTGATTCCTATATTCCGAGCGGCAACATTCAGAATAAAAATTGGGAATGTCTCGAAAAGGAGGCGGCACTTTAGTAATCATCCAGCCTATTGACCAACCTATTAGTACGAGAAATTTATATTTAAAAAAGACGGAGTGTTGTTCGGTGTGCACTGAGAAAAATATCGAATAGATTCTTACATTACCATTTTGTTATTACGGTTTTATACAGAAAAACGATGTGTCAATCGTAATTTTGTTGAATTTAAAGGTATTTTGTTGAAACTCCATTACTCGATTATATGTACAAACATTTTCCGTACGGTTAATACGAAAATAACCGTATACTGTAGTTTCAATGTAATTCATGTGTCAGACTATATCCGTACGTGTTAGAAGTGAGGTCCCAAGGTCGCGACGTAATGAAATAACATTATGTTTTAACATTACGGCACGGTAACTACAGTCACGCCAACATCGTTACGCGTCATGTTAATTCATACGTATGGACTACAGTCCGAGTTATATACGATATCCTTGTTGATACATGCGTATTTCCGTTTATTACATCGTTTTTCGCAGTGTGGGTGTGTTATCTCATACTCTTGCAATTTGCAATCGGCCACGCGTATCGGTAAAATGACGCTGCATCCTATTACTTGTATCTGTATTAATTAACACAATTCTATGTGTATGTACTTAATACAAGAAACTAGCTTAAGCTATAAAAATTCAGATCACGACCCAAATCTAAAACACAAAGGTCTCTTTACCACAGTAGATGCAACTTCGCTGAAACGTTAGGAAATACCCTTCCCCACTCCAATAGCCGCGATTGTAAATCGCACTGCAGCACATACTTGTCCTAATAAACTAAACAGTTACTCACCAAGTTAGCCCGGCATCTTAAACCCCATAAAGTTTGGTTGTTCACAACTTGAGATTACGTCGCTTCCATTCGCTCTATTCTCTTGTCACTAGTTAGTCGTACGTGTTACAATTTAGGTTAAGTATATACACGTTGTTCTACTCGGTTAGTTAGGTGTATGAAAACGTTTTTTATTGTCCTATATATTTGAATTTTATATATTGCAGTATATTAGCTTTACTGACCTAAACAATTATAAACAGTTATATCTAAAGAATCTAAATAATTAGAAAACAAAGCCCACAAAAAGCATATGTCTGTCTATCGGGACAGAAATCGGCCTCTGGCTCGTTTTTTTATACTTTATAACTTATAACTAAAGGGATAACCTATATAGTTTTAAATTTCTATCTGAAAATCGATATTGGTTAGTCAACTAATTTATATTTTAAAGTGGTACGTTTAGTGTCTTCCGAGATATGAACCAGAAACACGACTTCACTTTTAAAATCAAAGCTATTGTTTACAGTAACCTATTAATCGTACAATAGTACTTGTTTTTGTTAGCTCAAGCAATGTAGGTATAACATGGCCGTCCCAATATTAAGCAGCAATAAGCTAAACCTGTACAGCAATATGCTAGTATTCGATATGAAGCGTATTGTCACAGTATACCGAGAGAACAGTAGACGCACTCTCGAGCGAAAGAGTATTTCTGGGATAAGTACGAGTATTTCTCAAACGTTTGAACGCCTGCGTAGGCGGAGTAGTAGACACGTGGCGGCCATATAGCCAGCCCTTGGACTCGTGACGTCGCTTGCTTCATTTACAATTTTGTTCTAAGAGACGCTACTGTCTGGTATACTGTGGTATTGTGAAGGTTTCTCTCATGGGCAACGTCAGGTCAAGATCTATGACGAATCTATACGTGTTGGCATCAGAATGTAACACAGCCACTACTACTATGCAGATTAATTTTATAAATGATCTACTGGAGAATCGATAGAATTATTGGAAATTTGTCAATGTTAAGGCAATAATAGCTCACTAAATAGTTAACAAATAAATTTATTCGTATTCTTTTATCAGTATATGCAAAGTTTTGACCAGGAATTCGACCAAAATATTGTCCTACGATGTTTCGTTTTTTCGACAAATTTAATTTATTAAATATTAACCTAAAAACCACGACAAATTTAATTTATAAAATTTGTGTTTTTTTTACTGACTATTTTTGGCGTTAATAATAAACCATTTCCAAACGTCGCAAGTTCAAGAAATTAGTTTCTCGGAACCTAAGTTTGCGTACATTTTTTAGCTAAAAATAGTATGTATATCTTATAAAGCCGACGAACTTGTTAAGACTTGAGCAAAGGGAACGTTATACGACCCTGAACCTTGCTGTGGCGTACCAAAAAGCCTTGCAAACCTAATGCTCAAACAAATATGTTTAGAACAATCCGTCAACCACTGGAAAAACACGCCAGGGTTGAATCATTCCAAAGCGCTAATTAAGGCTTACGACCGTAAGACGGGCCCGTGAGACCTTATCGCTAAATAGGAACAATCTACGCATACTGGTGATGGCGCTCACGGGGCATTGTGGTCTGAACAAACACATGTTCAAACTCAAGCTCAGAGATACAAAAATGTGCTGGTTTTGCCAAGGAGCAGAGAAAACTCCCCAGCACCTCATGTGCGAGTGTGGCCCGCTGATGCTTAAAAGATACATCCACTTGGGTGGTCATTACCTCTAACCTGAGGAGGCAAAACAATCTGGCGCCAAAAGTCTGCTGCGGTTCTTAAATGACACGAGGCTTAGCGCAGAACTATAGTAGGTGGCGAGAACAATAGATCAGCAATGGTCGCAGTGCTACACGGCTCAAAAAGACCTTAAAAAAGCCCCACTCAACAAATAAAAAAATTCAAAAAAATATATCTTTTAACAGGGAATTAAATAACTTTAAAAATCTTCTTGAAACCACTGAGATACCGCTCAGTCTAAGGAAGTCTACCAGGAGGAAGTTAGTCAAAAGTTGTGGCGGAACAATTGCTATTAGGCGAGGCTTCCCTGTCACGTCCCTGTCACCTTAACCCCTCTAATCGCGGGGTAAAAATTTAGTCGTCACTTCTGCCCGGGACAGTTTTGCGCGAGAAGTCGATGGCCTTGAGAAAAACGACCATAACTTTTAAACTATTATACGGATCGTAAAAAGAATAACTGTAAAATGATCGCATTGAAATTTGAAATATTATAATATTATAACATTATCTCGTAAAACAATTAAGATAATAATGAATAAATATTACAAAGTTAGCACAGCGCGGAGCGCCCTAACCAATATTGATTAGATACCATTTTAGGCATTTTTAAGCGTCTAACCAATAATGGTTAGCTCAAATAGGAAGGGTTAAAAGACTACTCCGTCAATGAGAGATTAAATATTCATTCTGCTTTCACAAAATCATTTTCTGAGTAAAATAATGTCCCGACTTTTATTTACAGGCGACAGCTTATTATGCATCGACTTGTCAATCTGGGAAATAGTGTTTTTTTTTTAATGATTGTAGTTAAAATGTGCACAATGAGGATTTAACTCGAAGTAGGCAGTGAGCATATGCACACCAGATTCACATGCACACCAGTCTAGGACGAGGCGTTGACCTTATTGATGCATGTATCGGTGTTTAGTATAAAAAAAGATATGCGACAAGGATTCACACTCTTGCCCATACTGCTAAATATTTAAGGAAGGAGATATCATCATCTGCGAGGTTCTAAAAACCAGAAGATAAAGGGTGTTCTGTGATGCCAAGTAATAAGTACATATCAGATTCATTGTTTGATTATAGACCGAGCCAGTTAACTCCAAAAGGGAGTCCCAATATAAATGAATCGCTACACTGAATAAATATAACGATGTAACACACGGAAATACGCATGTATCAACAAGGATTACGTATATAACTCGGGCTGTAGTCCATACGTATGAATTAATATGACGCGTAACGGTGTTGGCATGACAGCAGTTACCGTGCCGCAATGTCAAACTATACGTTATTTTATTACGTGGAGACCTTGGGATTTCACTTCTAACATGACAGCATGTAGTAGTATACGTACGGTTATATTCGGACACATGAATCATTTTCAAACTACAGTATACTGTTATTTCCATATTTACTGTACGAAAAATGTTGATACATATAATCTAGTAATGGAGTTTAACAAAATTTCTTGTAATTCAACAAAATTACGATTGAAACATCGTTATTCTGCATACAACCGTTATAACAAAATGGTAATGTAAGAATCAATCCAGTATTTTCTCATTGTAACTGCAGGAAGGAAACGATTGCTTGTTTTTAATTTTACAGGAGACACAAATAAACAGTGTACCGATTTTTTGAGGTAATCTTTTTTGTAAAAATGTTATTTACTAGTCAATACGATGAGCACTATCCTCCTAATGTCTCTTGCATGTCGCTATGAGTGAACTTTGGCATCAACTCCTATTTTTGAAGGTACTTCATGACTGCTATTTCTTCAATTTTATAAAATCTCATTGACATGCACAGGATGGCGGTGTCGACTACAACGGGCGAACCCGTCACTCCAGGCTGGTATAACGATATAGATCGTTCTTTCAGCCGTGGGATGTGCGTAGAAGACTTGGGGACTAGACAATCTGATGTCTAGTTCACCGACAACCCGCTAGAGTCCAACGCCTTACGGCGAGGCACCGGGGAAGGTACCCAGCGGGCAGCCTTACCCTCTAACTACCAGTTTTGGAAGGATATCTCCGTCTGAAATTAACCTTCAGGATACCTCCGTCCTCTCGGCTGGTTACGGGTCCGAAGTCGCTTACGCAACCTCTACCTGTTGTATTACAGCAGTAATTCAGTTTATATTTATCGCGGACCTGGGCGTTCTTTGCCCAGAGTGCCACACGGGATCGAGTGGCCCAAGGTCATTTCAAGAGTGCATGACATCAGGTGAAACGTCCACCCCTGCTGCTTAGGAAACAGTGTATTTCCATAGTCTCCAGACCCCTTCAGCAATTAGTCAGAATGCACAACCGATTGGCTTCGCCGACTGGTGCTCAAACCGTCCAGTGGCGCCGGGATGCAACCCCGCCGGGAGAAACCGGTCCACAAGCTCTGAGACCTGAGACACGGGAGTCTTACCCGAGGTAGCCTTCCACTCGGCTTCTGAATAGGAGTTGTGAGTTGAGCCGATCCGAGAACAAAATGGATCTTGTGGCCCAAGCTACACGAAACTGTTCACCACCAATAAGGTGGTGAACGGTCACTAGACTATTCATTGACATGCACAATGAATAGTCTAGTGAAGGGAAACAGTGGAGTATGTAGAAAAATGCCCCCCCCCCCCCCGCCGCATCCAGCTTCTTAAATCCAAACAAAACTATTCGATTTGAAATTTAAAATATATGCATGCATGACAAATTTCAGCTCAATCGGATGAAGCGTTTGGGCGCTATCGTGGAGGAATACACACAGACATACAGACACACAAAATTGCGATCACAATACTTTCCTTGCCAGGATAGTAAAAACACATTTCAAGTAAAAATGTTTCCTTATAAACATGGTTCCCGATTTTTTTATGTGATACATCCCTGACATTACGGCAATTATGTCGATATGTCGCGATATTCTGCGACACCTGTACGTCGGAACGTGAATGGGGGCGTTCGGCCTAGCGAAGTGAATACCGCCGCGAAAAGTAAAGTCATATAGGGTAACTTTGGACCACTTTTTATATTTTATCTCTCGTATCTTTTTAGAGAGTAGTGCATAAGTGATCTAGTAGTGCTCCTAATATGAATTCGCTGTTAAAATTCATAAAAAATTACTAGAAATTGATCAAAAACCTCATATTACAAATCCATATCGATGTGTAAAAAACAAATCTTTCATTTTCTGCCTCTCACCGTTATTATTTTTGATACACACTCTCGCAACATTTTTTTATTACAATGTAAAAAATACAAATATTGTCCCCTTTCGAAACACAAAGTCATCATTCGCTATAGAAGATATATTTTTATACTGTTTTTTACGTCAATTAATTTTTTGATATCTTATTTTTTATCAAATTAGGAGATTTTGGCCGCATCCTCTTTCAAAGTTTTTTATAAGAACAGTGTTTCATAAGGTCGACCCGTGGTCTTCTTTGGGGATTTGATAATTTTATTTGAAGAAACGTCTAAGAATTAATTATAGAAATTTACAAAGAAACCTTAAAATTATGTAAAATTGTAATAGCTATTAGTTTTCTGTACAGTAACTATTTCAAGATCAAAATTTAAAACAAAATAATTACGACAACTTGTTGTGATCGGTTGGGTCGTAATCCCATCTTTCTTGGCGTGTCGCAGTTAATATTATTACTTTTTCTGAAGCTTTGGATTCTAGTCTCAACTAAGTTAATATTTTCGCAGCTGATTAGTACCTACTGATAATAAAATCCTAACGCTTATTCGTGGTAACGTCACGATGATGCCTTGAAGGCCCAATGTTATCCGATTTGACTGTAGGTTCTCCATTGCGTTTGTCTTCACGCTCGGGTATTCTCCCCCTCCGTATTTAAGAACAAAAGTGCCTCAATCTCGGAAACAGCTCTGCCTCTCCGGACCGAGCAAATCCTTACAGTGAAAGAGATATAAAGAAGAAATTGCGGAAGCATGGAAACTTCGCTTTTTACATTTTTTACTACCTGGCTATGGGAGTAGCTTAAAATTCTGCCCCAGAAAATAGAATACATTTCTACTACCATTCTTCCTACTTCATATGCAGTCCAGACAGAGTGGGAAAGGAGTCCTGACACAGTATCTGACAGCACCTAGGCGCTTCAGGACGATGAAAACAAGCAAAATTCTCTTCAATCTACTTCAAAATTTCTCTTTAACTTATACAGGGTGAGTTTTAATTAACCGACATCATTTAAGGGGGTGAATCAGTACGAGCAACTAAGCAACTTGTAATTTTGAAAAAAATGGAAAAACAAAAAACATTTTTATTATTGAACTATATTATTTTTTTGTTTTTTTTTTTAGTTTGAAATTTTGAATAACCTAAAAAGTTTGACAAGTGTTTAAGCGCGCTGCGCCATCTATAGGTAGGTGCAATATCGCTAATATTAGCGATATTTTACCTACCGCTAGATAGCACATCGTTGCCAGGCCCATTTTATCCTATTTATCAAAAAAATAAATTTTTCGAATTTAAAAATAAAAAAATATAGTTTTTTTTTATTTTCCATTTTTTTTTAAATCAAAAGTTGCTTATTTGCTCGTACTGATTCACCACTTTCAAGGATACCGGTTGAATAAAACTCATCCTATATATCACAATTCACAAATCGGCCTAAACTGGGAAACTAAACAATTTTATTTGGGTAGCTCAATTATTTCAGTCACTCAAGGCTACCTAATTTATTATTAAAGAAACATAACATATTACTGTTTCATAACACAGTCCTGACGCAGTTGGAGACAGCACTCAGGCACTTCAGGACGATAAAAATATGCAAAATGCTCTTCAATATACTCCAAAATTCGCCAATCGGCCTAAACTGGGAAACACTGAAACAATTTGATTTTAAAATAGACATGGTGGGTAGCTCAAATATTTCAGTCACTCAAGGCTACCGAATATATTATTAAAGAAACATAATATATTTCTATCTACTCAGTCCTGACGCAGTTGGAGACAGCACTCAGGCACTTCAGGACGATGAAAACAAGCAAAATTCTCTTCAATCTACTTCATGATTTCTCTTCAACTTATATATCAAAATTCACCAATCGGCCTATACTGGAAAACACTGAAATAATTTGATTTTAAAATAGAGATGGTGGGTAGCTCAATTATTTCAGGCACTCAAGGCTACCGAATATATTATTAAAGAAACATAATATATTTCTATCTACTCAGTCCTGACGCAGTTGGAGACAGCACTCAGGCACTTCAGGACGATGAAAACAAGCAAAAGTCTCTTCAATCTACTTCATGATTTCTCTTCAACTTATATATCAAAATTCACCAATCGGCCTATACTGGAAAACACTGAAATAGTTTGATTTTAAAATAGAGATGGTGGGTAGCTCAATTATTTCAGGCACTCAAGGCTACCGAATATATTATTAAAGAAACATAATATATTTCTATCTACTCAGTCCTGACGCAGTTGGAGACAGCACTCAGGCACTTCAGGACGATGAAAACAAGCAAAAGTCTCTTCAATCTACTTCATGATTTCTCTTCAACTTATATATCAAAATTCATCAATCGGCCTATACTGGAAAACACTGAAATAGTTTGATTTTAAAATAGAGATGGTGGGTAGCTCAATTATTTCAGGCACTCAAGGCTACCGAATATATTATTAAAGAAACATAATATATTTCTATCTACTCAGTCCTGACGCAGTTGGAGACAGCACTCAGGCACTTCAGGACGATGAAAACAAGCAAAAGTCTCTTCAATCTACTTCATGATTTCTCTTCAACTTATATATCAAAATTCACCAATCGGCCTATACTGGAAAACACTGAAATAATTTGATTTTAAAATAGAGATGGTGGGTAGCTCAATTATTTCAGGCACTCAAGGCTACCGAATATATTATTAAAGAAACATAATATATTTCTATCTACTCAGTCCTGACGCAGTTGGAGACAGCACTCAGGCACTTCAGGACGATGAAAACAAGCAAAAGTCTCTTCAATCTACTTCATGATTTCTCTTCAACTTATATATCAAAATTCACCAATCGGCCTATACTGGAAAACACTGAAATAATTTGATTTTAAAATAGAGATGGTGGGTAGCTCAATTATTTCAGGCACTCAAGGCTACCGAATATATTATTAAAGAAACATAATATATTTCTATCTACTCAGTCCTGACGCAGTTGGAGACAGCACTCAGGCACTTCAGGACGATGAAAACAAGCAAAAGTCTCTTCAATCTACTTCATGATTTCTCTTCAACTTATGTATCAAAATTCACCAATCGGCCTATACTGGAAAACACTGAAATAATTTGATTTTAAAATAGAGATGGTGGGTAGCTCAATTATTTCAGGCACTCAAGGCTACCGAATATATTATTAAAGAAACATAATATATTTCTATCTACTCAGTCCTGACGCAGTTGGAGACAGCACTCAGGCACTTCAGGACGATGAAAACAAGCAAAAGTCTCTTCAATCTACTTCATGATTTCTCTTCAACTTATATATCAAAATTCACCAATCGGCCTATACTGGAAAACACTGAAATAATTTGATTTTAAAATAGAGATGGTGGGTAGCTCAATTATTTCAGGCACTCAAGGCTACCGAATATATTATTAAAGAAACATAATATATTTCTATCTACTCAGTCCTGACGCAGTTGGAGACAGCACTCAGGCACTTCAGGACGATGAAAACAAGCAAAAGTCTCTTCAATCTACTTCATGATTTCTCTTCAACTTATATATCAAAATTCACCAATCGGCCTATACTGGAAAACACTGAAATAATTTGATTTTAAAATAGAGATGGTGGGTAGCTCAATTATTTCAGGCACTCAAGGCTACCGAATATATTATTAAAGAAACATAATATATTTCTATCTACTCAGTCCTGACGCAGTTGGAGACAGCACTCAGGCACTTCAGGACGATGAAAACAAGCAAAAGTCTCTTCAATCTACTTCATGATTTCTCTTCAACTTATATATCAAAATTCACCAATCGGCCTATACTGGAAAACACTGAAATAATTTGATTTTAAAATAGAGATGGTGGGTAGCTCAATTATTTCAGGCACTCAAGGCTACCGAATATATTATTAAAGAAAAATAACGTATTTCTATCCCTTATACCATCGACTTACATATCAAAACGTTGAGGATGAAACCAATTAAAATTTATGAATACTTCTCGTTGTGCCTTGCGGCATGTACTCTATAATTTTCTCAACGCCATATGTAATTGCTCCATTATGGGTAATAATAATGATTGCCCCCAAATTCTCGTACTTAAGTAGGTACTTACTCTATCGGTATTACGTCGAAAGCGATACATTTATCTATTTTCAACAATCTAATTAGGGAAATAGACTTTCCGAAAGAAGCAATTTCGATACCGTATATTTTCCGATATTCTTATATTCTATCTATATAGAGGATACCATTATATTAAATATATACTATTCATTTGGTATTTAGAGGTAATTCCACGTCTGTAATTGTGATTAATATTTAATCACACTGAGTATTATTTCATGTACGTGGAAGTGCCTAACATTACATTTATAAAAAGTTTTATTAAGGAAACTTTTTATCGACGAATTCTCTCACAAACCCTTTTACGAAAGCTTTGACGAGAGCGACCCTTTTGTTTTATGGTTGCAAATTTTAATTCGTTTAACTTGACGATAGTTGGAAGCCTAACATTAAAGGTTGAGAAATTTTAATCAACTCTATATGGACTTGAACGCTGACGCGAGGGTATCCGGCAAAAGTTAAATAATCGACCTCGCGCCTTTGATCTAGTATACCGATAGATGGCTTTGAAAAATAATAAGTTGCTCTCCATAGTTTCGCCCCCCGCCTCGGCTTACCTCCCTCGCCTATCACACGAAAAAGTCAAATTTGTGTTAGCCAACAGCGTCGCCTTAATTCATCGTTTTAGCGATAAACAGGTCTTGATTCTCCTCGGCTCCTTGTGTTTATAAAGTGAGGATGAGTTGGGCTCATAGGAGAATACACCAAGAATAATAGACAAAATTATAAGTATGACAAATGAATAATAGACAATTGTTTAAGTGCAGCAGCCATGTCATGGTGAAATTTAGAGCAAGCTATCATAATTAAGTCCGTATAAAAAAATCGTAGGTATGTGCTGTTGACCGTTGAGGAGTTCCCTAGTTGGAAGCCAACCCTGGGTGCCGCAGTCCTGTCTTGGTGAAACTTAGAAGGGGCTGTCTCAACTGAATGCATATACAAAATTTCGTGTCTGTGCTGTTGACCATTGAGGAGTCCTCTCTTCGTAAGCCAACCCGGGGTGCAGCAGCCATGTCATGGTGAAATTTAGAACGGGCTATCATAATTGAACGCGTATACGAAATGGTGTGTCTGTGCTATTGACCGTGGAAGAGTATCCTCGTCGGGAGCCGATCCTGGGCGTAGAATCATGTCTGGTAACCATAAAAATGCATTGTCATCAGAACTGGACTAACATTAAACATTTAACTTCATCGGATGAGGAATTGGTTCTAATTGAGCTTGCAAGACTTGACTTAAACAAACTAACAAACATTGCAAGGTAAATAAAAGCTTGTAAAAAAGGGATCAGTCTTGTATCAGGGTAAAATCGCTATATACAAGTTTTGGCGAAAAGTCCCAGATTATATATCTATTACAAAATTTACACAGGCAGATTTATCTCCCATTAATTTTAATATGCTAACAATAATACTTCTAATCAAGTAATTATGTAGTATAATATTCTATTATATGAAATTATCGTGATCAAACATACTATTATAGCCAAATTAAAATAAAATATGTTAATACCTATATACTAATAGCACAAAGAAAAGGCAATGAGAAGACAAGTACTTGATTCGAGTTTCATTTAATACAGGGGGATTTTTCAATTAGTTACTCCTTGTAGTGGCTAAATCAGTACGACAAAACACTAAACAAAATGTTTTTTTAATTTCCTTTTTTTTATACTATAAAAGGCTTTGAGCACGATGCGCTATCTAGCGGTAGGTAAAATATCCGAATATCTAGCGGTAGGTAAAATATCGCTTATCAAACTTTTCTTCAATAGATAAGATTTACAAATTTGTCAAAAAACAAAAAACAACAAAAAAATCATTTTTTTTGTATTTCCAAAATTTTTATTTTTTGATTCCCTTTCAATTTGAGTGACCTCTTTATTTGGGATGTAATAAAAAAAATATATTTTCCAATATTATCACGAGACATATCAAAATCTAATAGTAAATCTAATAGACAATTAATATATTTTTATAAAAATATATTCCCCATATAGAGGATGAACAAAACAAAATATTTACTATTTGTAAGTTTCCTCAAGAGCAAGAAAATAAAAAATTAAACTGAATTAATCATTACCTATGTTTTCAAAATAAAATTCGTTCTAAATCAAAAAGTCTAAACTGGTTGTGGTATTTTCATTTTCGATGTTAATTGGATTATAAAAACAAATAAATAAATTGGAACCATAACATTCTCTATGCCGATTCGCGGCCGGCTGACGATTCCGGCAACCAAAAATAATATTGATTCGGTACAACAACTAATGTCAGCTATTATAAATAGGTTTAAAAAAATTACCTCGTGAAGCTTGTAGCACATGACGTTTCGGCGATGTTGCCACTGCCGTTATCCAGGGCAGACTCTCCTTTGTCCAGTATACCTTGGACAACGTTGGTTCACGCCGTAAACTCGTATTTAAACCTATTTAGATTGCCAAACAACCGTGGCAGTCTTCGATTTCATTATGTCAGCTTATTTTGATCACCTTGGGAATTGGCATGAGCCAAGTGCAAAAGATTTTACATCTGAGAATTTGAAAGCTTTGCGCGAAAGTTAATGAATACCGCATAGCTTAACGTTCACCATGGCAGGTCGTAGAGAGCGATGCATAGCTTAACGTTCACCATGGCAGGTCGTAGAGAACGACGCGTAGCTTAACGTTCGACATGGCTGGTCGTAGAGAACGACGCATAGCTTAACGTTCACCATGGCAGGTCGTAGAGAACGAAGGGGGCAAAATTATGACGTCAAAATGAACTCTTTGCAGGAGAGCTGCGTTTTCGCGTATGTGCCGCTGCCTCGGGAATACGCGACAATAGTAGCTTCATGTTAATCGCTAATGCACGCTTTTTTGTCATGCATGGCACTCTTCTCAGATGAGACCGTTTCCATGATTGAATCCTGACTACAGCTTACGTGACTGATCTTACCGCTGGATGAGATGAACCAGGAAGCTACGCGCCGCAGTTTGCCGCGTCAAGATGCGCCCAGACGCTTAATTTACCGGCGACGAGCGTCTCGTGGACGCTATTACGTATCGTTAGCCTGTCGGATGATGTTCTCTCGCAATATGCACTGACACCGGTAATTCTTGTCTTCCATATTTAGCCCTGTCCCCGATTTCCATTATCGAAGTGGCACATTCCACACAGACGAATAACTTGCCGAGTTTAGGAATTCAATCCGATAGAAAAATACTCCCACATACAACATCTATCCTACGCAGATGATACCGTTGTACCGTGGCCATATTTAAAGAAAAAAAATCGTGTGTGACTGTGCGCATGGTCGAGGGACTGAAGAGAATACATTCCAAATCTAACGTGTCATGAATAATTTAATTGATTTTTTGATTTTTCGTTGTAATTCCGAGCAAGGGCGCTACATATATCAAGTTCGTGGCCGATATGCTTGAGTCGCTAATCACTGTGTATATAGTAGAGGGATTAAAGATTCAAGATTAAGATTTCAAATCTAATGTGTCTCGAATAATTTCATTCATAGAAGTTTTCGAGTGTGATTCCGAGCAAGGGCACCATGTTCGCGGCTGACGTACTTGCGTCATTGACCGAAATGCAGACGTTCGCATTTTGGCGTACTTTGTACCTCCTGACACCCTCAGCTGCCGACAATATTAGATACCTGCTGAGCCGCTCTTTCCAATGTCACGTCTTCAATATTTCAGGATGGCTTTTGCTCGTGTTTTAGCAGACATTCTCAATTTCGTTGTAATTTATTTCACTATAAATAGATTTTTACTCTCTAAAGTTGATTAGACGATATGATTTGTATATTTTACCTGGTAAATCTGATCGACAGTTATAGTTTAAGACCCAAACTAACGTGGCAGCTGTTCTGCCACTCTAGTTTTGGTACTTACTGAACATTACTGATTTATACATTTCGGTGACGCGAAATGATCGCTATGAGTTTGCCCCCCTCTCCCCCCTTCCACCGGACGGAGGGAAGCTCGAGTGTTTGAGTGAAACGGAGCTACGCGCCGATTAAAATGATAACAAAACCATCCCCATCTGAAGTTTAGTTTCTGAGTTATTCGATTGTTTGTATCGAGTTGAGTTCTTCTAACTCTACTCTTTCGTGTATATTAGAAATATACACGATAAATATCCAATAGACCATAGATAGAATAGATAAATATCCAATATCAAATATCCAATATAGAACTAGTAATATTTGGGATCATAAAACAATAAAACTGACATATTATACCCTGGATCTGTCAATATTGATTTACGGCATCATTGGATGGGGTGGATGTTCAGAGACGATGATACGTATGATATAATCTGCGTAAAAAGTGATTATTAAAGTCTTAATGCAAAAGCCATATACCTATCCTACAGTAGAACTCTTTAATGAATTTTAAAGGTAGGTATTTCATTTCTAAGACACTACGGCCTTGAAGTACGAATAATTTGAGAAAGCCACATATAACTAACTGTTCACGTAGCACTATCGCGCTTGCTCAATCATGTAACGCGTATATCCTACTCGCTCGCACATAGACCCGTTAAAGCGGCGCTGCGTCCCATTCTCACGTCGTCGCAATATATTCTCATATCCTGCTCGCACCTTTCCTCGTTAGTCATGTGCATTGGCCTCCTCAATTAAATAGCAAAATGAGCCAAGATTTCAGGTATTTGAGTTAATCGTTGATTTCCTTCTACGGCATTTGTGACGCATTTGTTTATTGCTATTTATATACGTTTAAAATACTATGTTGTATACACATCTGTTTTAGATGAAATAGGACATTTACGGAATGCCTAAATATTGATGATGTACTGTCTAAATGAGGTGCGCTCACTTGGACCCCAATTTACTCCTCTTGCACTTTAAATGTTTCTACCCATTGAAATGGACGCCTTGCAGTTGAAATCGACCCCTGGGGGTCCATATATACCACTTGAAAGTCACTGGTTTAGATTATTCAATTGAGGTTATAAAAAAAACAAAGAGATTTAAAATTCTAAACTATAACAGTTAAGAATTTCAATATGATTGTGATTATTTTTAATGAATAAAATTTAATTAATTATATGATAATAAATAAGCATGTATTTAAATTGATTATCATTTTTTTGCATGCTTAGATACATTTGGTGATTTAAACTTCATTATTGCATTACTTTGCATGATCATATGTAAAACATACAACTTACATTATTTTATTTATGAAACTACAATCTACTTTTATATTTTAGAAAATGTAGACTTGTCATTTATTTTGATCTTTGTAAAATTTGACCGGCACTCAATATTATTGCTGTGGCATTACAGACATCTTCAGACAAAAAAAAAACTCATTACTTTTCTATATAATAAGGGATGCAATTTGTAAATGTACAAAGTCTAACAAATAATAACAGTATTATTTATATCGCCCCAAATATTTCAATAGATCTGCCTGAAAGTGTCGATGGTGTTTTTTCGTCATTGGATAGTAGGAGATGAGCAGCATATTTTACACTATCCCAAGAGGTTATAAACTGTATAATGTTAATTCTGCTAGCGAATTATGGAATGAAGTACTTAAAAAATCCACATTTTTTGAGAAAAATAGGCTTGAGAAATTTTAAAGTATGGATGCGTATATATTTTTTTTTTTACAATATATATTTTTAACTAGAACGATGAAAAATAAAACAGTAATTATGGTTAATTCGTAGTTCTTTTAGAACGAAGTTTTTCTTACTCACTATGCTTTGAGGATGTGATGCAAATACTGTGATTTATACAAAACAGTGCATCTCCTTGACTCAAAGCGTGTACGATTTGCAACGTCGATAAAAGATTTACAGACACAAAATGTTTGTTTGTTTCTACTCTTTATTGTGAAATTTCACAATGGGCGGGATAGTTACCATACGACAAATCTCTTACAATCAACCACTATAAAGTGTTTATATGGATATGTCCGTGTAACATGTGTGTACAATGTGTGTATCTTGTTATTGCATTCGATCGATAGAATTGAAATGCAATTCCATTACTTTTCTCCAAAATAAAAATGGTGACCTAGCCGGAATCGATCCTGGAACCTTACAATGAAAAAAACAGGCAATCTAACCACTATGCCACCGTGCCGTAATATAAAACGAAATTTTAAAGGAAACTGGGCAATATCGCTAGCGTAATATTTTGCGTGAAAACGTCTTTCGTAGAGCACAACTTTTCACTCGACGACTTATTCTTTCAAGTTCACATTTGAAAATACCACAAAATCTGTTCGACGACGCAAGGATCACTTCTGTAACCCTTTTCGTCACGAAGTATCACTGATTCTTTAATCAAGCCGAGGAAAATTCTTGCCCCTTATCCGATCCCTCGATGATGTAAGCACACAAACACGCAAGTTGTATCGGTGTAGCATCGGACAATGGCCTACTTACTCGGACCACGTTATATACGTCAATAGTTGCAGACAGCAAAAATATCCGAATAAAATGCATTTTAAGGAAATAAACAACTCGCGATATTCGTCTTCCTTAACTGTTATCTCGCCACTTCCAATTGAGTCGACGAAATAGGATTATTTGGGGGGAGGGGGGGGGACTTTAATATAATAGGATTGTTGGACGGAATGATGCACGCGCGACGGAATGGCAGAGCAAATTAAATTCAGCGACGTGGGGGAGATGGTTAGAGGGGAGGGGGGGGTGTCTCACTGCCATATTGTAGCGGCTCAACATTAAGCTGAATCAAAATTTAAATCCAATCATACTAAGCGCAGCTTTAATTATTTCCTTCGGTCGACGGTCAGCCGAGCGTGTGCGGGGAAAACAGAGGGGGCTAAGGGGGGCTGTTCTTATGCAAAATGAGAGGGGCGTGGCATACCTAAAATATACCCACATGGGGTCAATTCGGATGCTCCCATTCGATTTGCTCGAATTGCGTAGGGTTGTTGAGCGTGCGACTGCTTACAACCTATTTTTGGGATCGTGAGAAAAATCGAGTTTATGATTTTAGTAGATTTTAGCATTTTGAGGTCGCAATAAACCAAACACAAGGTTTTTAATTTAAATGCCTGTTTGTCGTCTGTTTTCTATTAGACTTAGTACGGGCTATCATAACTGTCAAGCGTATACAAAATTTCGTGTCTGTGCTGTTGACCGTGTCTCCTACACGAGGTCATGAAGTACCTTCACAAAAAGGGGATAGTGGGCCCGATTGCGTTTCTTTGTGAACTAAAACTAAAATTAGTCCAAGTGATAACGAGACAGAGCAATATGCTAGAGCGAAATATGAAACGAACGATCGTCTATAAATACTACCTGCCGAACTTATACTCGTCCGAATAAATTCGAGCATATTTCGTGCGGTGTAAGATTTGACCTTGGCGGGCAGTTTTAATGCGAAAAAGTGACAACCGGTCATCTCACACTCCGCTCTAGCGTATTGCTCTGTCACGTTCACACGGACTAATTTACGATTTTAGTTCACGAAGAAACGCAATCGAGCCCAGTGTCAAAGTACATCCATAGCGATATGCAAGAGACATCAAGAGAATAGTACCCGTCGTATACGAATAGTATACAGTGTAGTATTTTTTTACAAAAAAGATTACCTAAAAAAATTGGTATACTGTTCATTTGTCTGTCCTGTAAAATTGACAATAGACAAAATTTTAATATTAAAAAACCGACCCCAAACTTTTTATAAGGGCAGCAGCCATGTCATGGTGATGCTTAGAACGGGCTGTTGTAATTGAATGCATATACAAAATTTCTTGTCTGTACTGTTGACCGTTGAGGAGTCCCCTCGTCGGGAGTCAACCCTGGGTGCATCAGCCATGTCATGGTGACACTTAGAAGGGCTATCATAACTGAATGAGTATACAACATTTCGTGTATGTGCTGTTGACCGTTGAGGACTCCCCTCATCGGGTGCCAACCCTGGGAGTAGAATCAAGTCATGCTTACCATAAAAATGGATTGTCATCGGAACTGGACTAACAATGTAAATTTTCAACTTCAAATGATATTATTTGAGGAGTTCCCTTAATTTCTCATGGATTCTATCATCAGAACAGAATATTGATAAAAATGGAACAATCTGGAAGTAAATCCTTTCAAGTAAAAAAAAAGAATTTTCCAAATCGGTTTATAAATGACGGAGTTCTGAGGTAACAAACATTAAAAAAAACCGAATTGATAACCTCCTTTTTTGAAGTCGGTTGAAAATGGCTGTGCGCGTGGGTCCCGTTGACGGCGCTGCCCCAGTTTCCTAGCGGAAATCCGCCAGACGACGCGGAAGCAGCAGGGTGCTCCGCGTGCAGCAGCCACCGCTCCTCCGCGATCCACACCGCGAAGCGCCTAACCGGGCGCCTCGACCGCCGCCGCGCCTTCGTCGCCTCCTCCACGCCCAGCGCCGAGGAAGACGCAGGCGAAGTCTCAGCCTGCCGCCGCCCCTACGGAGCCCTTGTCGTGGAGGAAAAAGCCGGCGCCGCCGGCCACTCCACAGCAGCCAGCTGTGGAGAGGAAGAACCGGCGACGCCGCTCGAAGCCACTGCAGCAGCAGTCAACAGGGCCCCATCCGCAGCAGGAGGAGGGGATGGAGGTCGAGGCGACCGCCCAGTCCACCAGCTCCCAAACGCCCACAGCAACCACAGCGTCCGCATGCACGCAAACGGACGAAGAAAGTGCGATTACACCACCCCCACAACCCCAGCCAGAAATGCCAGAATATCCAGAAGAATACCTGGACGAGATGCGCTGCCTCGAGAGCGACGAGCTGGTCTTGTTGAACGTAATTCAGCTGCTGGAACTCGTTCGCGCGTGCCAAATCGGCACGAAGGAGGAGAACACCAGGCTGCTGAATATGGTCCTTCAAACAGACCTGCCTCGTGCCTCAAGAGTAGCATACATATTGAATTCTGCCTCAGGGTGAATAGCCCTGAGACGCCATACTCATGAAAGCCGGGCCTATGGGCCCGATTCAAGAGAAGCCCCACGAAAAGGCAAAAGGCCTAGTGGTAGACGTCACAGGCCGTTATAAATGGCCTGTCGACCGATTTCGTTGATTGATTGGGGTCCCGTTGCTAAGTGCAACGTAGGATTTCTCAATTACCGGATTTTTATCGATTCCCGGGTATTCCCAGAAATCGCAAATTCTGCAAATTTTGTAAATAACGGTAAATTGTATCCGTAATTCACCACGTCTCCTTGCAGGCGTCATAGTAAAAATGACCTTGGTTTTTGTAAATATTAGGTGAATCGAGAACAGTGAAGACATATTATTGTTATTTATGGTAGTATTATTTATTGTAGTATTATTATTTATTGTATTATCAACCTAAATTGATTACACATATTTCTATATACAGACAAATAATTGTCTTTTTCTGGTATCTACTTAATTTGATCTGCCATTTCAATAGTCCATCAGAAATATTCGGAAACTTTACAGTTGAAAATATTATTATAAAATATTGTAATAACATTTAGGAAAATATAATAAAATTTTCCCATAATATAGATAATGCACATCATTAGAAAATATATTTCGTGTAGTATTTTAGAGATGCGATTAAAATTCAATGTCATTCGAACTTGCCCTCGAATTTTCCACTCGACCATTTTTCAGTCCACGTTTTATTTAATTCACATTCTTCAATAAGAGATTCTATTGATTCTATTAAATAAAATAGTTAAGGAACCAGGTATAATTTTTATAACTTCCGCTACGTTATTCCTATGGATTGGAAAAAAACTTTAGTCATTCTGCGGGGCAGAAAGGGGACGCGATTTCCATGACACGTCGCTATCTATCGTCTCCTGGCGCAGCGTTCGGAATTATGTCGCTCAAGTAGGTACTACCTGCTTATTCTAATATAGAAAACCCTAACACAAGAAATATAGAAACCCCAACTCCAACACAGAGCCAGTGGCGAAGGTATCGAGCGCCACAAAGGAGCCAAACAACTGTAGTAATTATTAAACTGTGATATAATAAGATTCGAGTGGGTACCATCCGCGATTTTAAATATAAGAATAAAGATATGGATGCCTTGTTTGAAAAAGTTATTTTGCTTCATTGAGTTTCTGCTTCTTGTAATTCTAGTTCCGCCACTAATGTGTAATAAAAATCGAATAGCGCAGCAACTCAGGCCCCTATATAAATCCTCGAATATAAAATGATGTTGGTGCTCGTAGAGTGGTCTGAAACACGGAATAAAAAGCTCTAAACTTATGATTGCCCGCAAACATATGCACGACATAATTAACTGGTATAGGACCTAAGGTTGCATCGAGCCATCTTAAAGTAAGGATATACTATGATCTATCACCATATCAGCTACAATCAGAACCTAAGATCTGGGCTTATGTATCACCGCAGCGGAATATACCGCTCAAGTGTAAAGAAGTGATTCTTTCATGGGCATCATTACCCCTGCAATACGTCGTGATATCCTGGCTGATTCAGAACGCCTAAAGATGGTAGATGACCCAATACACCCACTGCACGGAAAAAAACCACGCCACAATCGCCTCAAATCGTGTAAGTCGTTCATGAGCTGAACACAATCGCTCCATGGCAGTCAATCATCGAACCGCATCACTCAATGGAGGGTTTTACTTGGCGAGGACGTGATTAAAGAGATAACACCGGGATCCCATCTCCCCTATACCACCTGGCGTAGTCTGAACAGACTATGGATGGGTGGCTAGACAGAGAACCAAATATGCAACTATGGAACACCGCAAGATGAAGATCACCTCGATCCTGCCCGCAACTGCCATCCCCCATCACACACCAGGACCTACAAGAGGCAAAGGTTTTTGGAGACACGTGTCCTAACCTGGCCCGGACACGTTAACGAACGAACGAACCATTCACCAAATTTATTTACTTATATGCGTGTAGACATGTGACTTGAGCATGCATTCGAGGGACTGTATTCGAGTCTGGCGCGACCTGTATGTATGGTAGACCGTGGAAGCGGCGTCGCGGCGCTCGCGACCCCCACGTGCGTGCTTAGCGCCATTGTGCAAAACTAAACATTCGCGATAATGCCTAACACTAAATTAATGACACACAATCAAACGTAGTTCTAATTTGAATACGAGAATTTCCAGTAGGTGTCTTCTTCTTCTGATAGTGCCACCACCAGGGTTGCCAAAATTTTCTCCAGCTAAAATAACACAGGAATGTGTGGAATGGCCCCCATTCAGCGCGATTTATTTCAGGTTTACGATGGTGGATGACCCCTACTAGTGTGATGACCACAAAAACTTACATTGGTTTATGCTATAACACATGGTAAATTTAACTAAGTAGACACATTAAGAATACGAAACAGATTATGTGGCCTAAGTTTTACTTGATAAAAAATATATTAACTATTATTTATTTCTTGCAAGAAAGAAAACCATTTTGAAATAAATAAAATAATAAGGGAAAACTTCCAATTCGAGAGTATATATATATACAAGCCTATACACCGCTTAAAAACTTTACAATTTACAAACTATGGAAAACAATCATTCAAAACAAAATTATAATTGCATAAAAGCTACTCTGGATAAAACACTTACCTCTATTTACTTAAACTCATACATATATCTACCCATTTCGCAGATTTTAGTAAAACTTTGTTATCCTTAACCTTCTCATTGAAGTATTATTAATCATAACGGAATAGCGAAGAAAGTAAGCGTAACATGACGTTTGCATCCGGGGGTTTCGTCCTCGAATGATTTTACGGATATATTATTTTACCTTGTTTGACATTTTAAGATAGTTGTACCAGCAAGAGTACAGGTGTAAATTCAATACCATTAATAAAAAGGGTGAAAGAGCCAAAAAAATGAGATAAATGCATTTGAAACCTAATGAAATAATATTGTTAAAAGTTTTGTTCCACGTATAATATTTTTAAAAGTTATGAACTGTATAACCTCGTTAGGGGACGTTTAAGTATTACGTAACGCAATTCGGGGGGAAGGGGGGGTCTTGTAAAACGTTACGATGCATTACAGGGGCGGGAGGGGGTTCGAACAACGCGTTACGTAACATTGTTTTTTATTGTTTTTATTTTAAGAGTTTATTAGTAAAAAAAAAGCTAAAATAGTAGAATGCATGAGAAGAACAATGGTGGATGAAGCCAAAAATGTATGTAAGAACAGGGCCAAGTCAGGAAAACGGCATATTTTAATGTAAGATTAGTAGTAAAAGTTTATTAGGATAAAGTATATTCCCATTTCAACATATTTTATACTTAAGCAAATGTTTATTACATTATGTGTGATTGTATAATAAATAACAATATGAATAAATAAAATAAACCATATACGCATGTATTGCGAGTTGGAAATCTTTTGTTTTATTTATTATTACCGCAAACGCGATTAAAACAATAACGCAAGTATTTTAACGACTTTCCGGTACTTTGCGCAACATAATTGTGAATTTTGGGTAAAAATGGTAAGTTGGGTGTTACGTTTAGGGAGGGAGAGGGGGTACAGCAAAACGTTACGGCGCGTTACATGGGGGAGAGGGAGAGTCAACAATCTTCAAAAATTGCGTTACGTAATACTTGAACGCCCCCTTATGCTTATCTTAATTAATATACTCATCCATTCTTATAGGTTTTTAATTTGAATAATATGTCGCCCAATAATCATACAAAGAAAATTTAAATTATAGAGGAATGCGCATTTTGCGCATGCCTCACAATGTCTTCATATTCGATGATAATTCTGTGATATATTTATTTGATATTTCGATCGCTGTTTCACACCAGGTAGGACAGTTTCAGCTGCACTTGCATCTTATTAGAATATTGGCCCTGGCATTTACTACCAATATCCTAAAAAAACCGTTTTTTTTTATATCGCACTTCTACCCCTTTTTGTTCTGGTATTCCAATAATGTAATTAAATAATATAATTTAGATGCATGCATCACGTATCCGTTTAATTCTGTCCAACACCATTTTCTATTCCTTAAGAATATATACAGGAAAAAGCAGATACCACCATTTGTGAAAGACCTTGTCATACTATTTTGAGTTTTTTGTCAAGATAAACGATGAATTTTTGAGTTTTTATTGTTATAATTTACTTAGCATTTGTTTTGTCAAACTAAAACCTTTTGTTTAAACACACAGTTTGTAGAAATTATACATCGCAATTTTTCAAACCTTGAAATATGATTAGGTACCTACTCAAAGCTGTGAAAACTGCAGTTATCCGGTATGCCGACAAAAAGGTCTTTGGCAAATATTGTAATTTTTTTGTTGATCCATAACTGAGATATTTTATGACATTTTTCATTTCATTTATCATTATCTTGTATCTCAGTTTAACTTAGATATGTAAGTATATCGGAAATTTCTTGATGAATATGCTTCTATGCTTGCTTCGGAGCCTACGCCCCTTTTGCAGAAGTTTCACAGGTCACAGTTCTGTTGACCTGCAAGGCGAGAATTGCACTCCCTCATGACCGCCAACGTTTCCAAAGTTTGTGGCGCAAACCATGACATCCTGTTATAGCAATAAGCCTGTTACAATGATTCTACTATTAACGTGAGTTTTAATTAACTGGCATCTTTGAAGTGGGTGAACAAAAAAAACAAAGTTTTTTTTTAATAAATTTTAACAACTTAACTTCTGAATAAAAGCTTGACAAGTGTCGAGCGCGCTGCGCCTTCTGACGGTATGTAGAATATCGTGAATAAAAAATATTTGCTGTATTTTTACCTAATGCTAGATGTCGAATTGCGCATAACGCTTTTTAAACTTTTCAACAAAAAATACAAAAAAAAAAACAAAATTAAAAAAAGTACATTTTTTCCATTTTTTTCATTGTTTTTTTTTCCATTTTTTTAATCAAAAGTTGCTTATTTGATCGTATTGATTCCCCTACTTCAATAATGCTGTTTAATTGAAACTCACCTGTAAATGTATAACTAGTAAAGACCAGAGCTAAGCGATATGCATGAATATTTTATGACATAAAGCATTCATAACATCGGTAAAAATGCTTATAACGGCTCTTACTAGACCATTCAATGTAGGTCAATAAGTTTATTAACCCTCTAAATGAATTTAAAACGTTTTAGAGTTACAAGCTTTTTACTAAAATTTAGAGAAAAGCAATTTATGCTGATGTTTATCTTTTAGCATTAGACTCACTTCACGCACAAGCCGTGTATGCGGAAATCTTGCTTATTTATAATATTCGGCTGTACTATTGCAGAGATTGAAGAATACTCGATATTTATGAATAATATGTCACTCCGGGTCGATATTTGAATCGTTAGAGTATCTGTCTTATACGACATTACGTCATATCTCTTATCACTTTCTCTAGCTATTCAAAAATCAACCCCAGTTTCTCAATCCCTCGCTAATATATTTTGAAAATGTTAGCTTGAAGAATATAGAAGCAAGCTGAATTGAATTGATTCATTTTATTACTTAACTACTTTTAATGCTCCGTTCCTAATAATAATTGGCAACTGTATAGATAGTCCATGGTCTACGTAGTTTTTACTTAGTAAATTGTATTTGTTTTTGACGGCTGTAAAAATCCATGTAATAAAATAAAATTAAAAAAAACATTTACGGCAGATTTGGCACAATGTTTATCATGTACAGATAGATTTCTACTTTAAGTAACCTATGCCATAACATTTGTAAGAGTAATTGGTAATTGCTATTGCTGCGTAATACAAAGTTAGATCAAATTAAATAAATGAAAAATCTTAGGTAGGTAACCTACCTTGAAAATTTTATTATGTCTTTTCCGGCATCTGTGTACCGAATTTCATTTTCGAAATTAGAGTATGACTAGCGCGCCCTCTGTTAGACCAATGTTAACCACACTCTTTTTAACTCTTCCTATGACCAAATGATGACTGCATACCAAGTTTCAGTATAATCGAATGAACGGTTTGGACGCTATCGTGGAGTAATACACACACACACACACACACACACACACACACAGACACAGTGGCGGCGTAAGGCGTGGGCTACGTAGGCCACCGTCGTTATTTAAAAGCCGCATTACTTAAAAGCCGTGAAAGTGACGAAAAATATTTACTCGCCATAAAACGATGAAGTAATTTTATTGACATTAAATCAAATTTGTTTTTATTTAGTCAAGCAACATATGCTGACGTTGCGTTGCTGTGATTTTTGGCGGGAACGCGTCCTGGCCTGGCTTCACACGGTTGCAATTTATCCTACATAAATTTTTTGGCATCTTGGTTCCGAAATATCCCACGCCTTACGCCGTCCCTGTTAGGCATAAAAAAAACTCTGTATCCAGTTGCCGTCATAACAAGTTCCAGCAAACGCTGGGAATTAATCAAAGGCAAACTGAAGCTTACTATGAAGATTGAAGCATTTGTCAGACACAAGGTGGGAGAGCAGAAATGGGGCGGTGAATGCCATATTACTGCAATTTGACGAAGTTGTTGAATGCATCGAAAGCTTAAAAAATCAAACAGAACAATCAGACACACTCAGTAATTGTGATTCGGTTTTAAACGAAATGCTCAGTTTAGAATTTATTATATTATTACATGTTTGGTATGATATTATCGCGTGTTAATATCATAAGCAAATTATGGCAATCTGTACAAGTCGATTTAAGCATTGCCCTTGAACATTTGCGTACATTTTGTGACTGGAATAAAGAATATCGACAAACTGGGTTCGAAAATTGTTTGTCTCCGTCAGGCTCATCAATTTATTGAGAAAAGCAGTTATGATCTGCCAAAAGACTTTAAAAATAAAAGAGTAGACAAAAAGAAAAGCATGTTCGATTATGAAGGCAGAGATCAACCTGTACAGTCTCATAAAAGCCGGCATAAAACAGTTTTTTTTAACACCATGATTGATTATATAATAAGCAATATGAATTCGAGATGTATGTCTTTAAACCATCATTTTGAAATTTTGGTTTTCTTTATGATCTAAACAAGTTAAAAAATATTCCAAAAGAGCAAATATTAAAAAACTGTCAAGATTTACACACAGTCTTGCAAGTGGTTAAGAGCAGTGACTTCCAACCTTACGAATTATACGAAGAATTACAAACTATGATACCAAATTTACCCAACTCTATTAAAGATGTGAAACAGCTGCTGCAATACATAACAGAAAATAACTTGAAAGAAATTTACCCAAATATTTACATAGTCGTTCGAATTTTGTTAACAATACCGGTAAGTACAGCTTCCGATGAAACTAGCTTTTCAAAATTAAAAGTAACAAAAAAATATTTCAGAAATACAATGGGTGAGGAAAGGCTTTCAGCTTTGGCAGTTTTATAATTTGAAGCAGAGCACATAAGCTGAATTACGATACAATTATTAAGGAGTTCAGTAAGGTTAAAAGTAGGTTTTTTTTGTTTCTATAATTCTTTTTTTTCTTTTATGTCGACGAACATGTGTGCATTTTTGTGAATATTTTTTTTACATTTTTCAGTGTTTTTTTATTTTTAAAAAATTTTTCAGTGTTTTTTATTTTTTCAGTGTTTTTGTGTTGACTGTTGTCTTTCCAAAAATTTCGCGACTCGTCTACTGTTTAAAGACACATTTTTCAAAATTACTTTTTTGACTTACTTGTTAAGTTATGGTTTTTAAGGCTGACTTATTTTTTTTAGCAAATAAGTAGTAGTAGTAGTAAACGGAGTGGGGGGCTTGTTTCCAGCCCTTGATGTCATATAGATTTATAAGATCTTTTGTAATTACCCACTTTGTGGTTAGGTCAGTGGTCAGCTAGTAGCCCAGTACTTCTTACCAGTCCAAATACATCACTGACCCTCAAGTTGGGCAGATCGCTGGTTCGAGAAAGGCTCGTCCCAGTAAACTGTGTCTTTTTGCGGCGAGGACTGGGCAGCGACCAACGATGTATATGCTGTCTTCAGGTTCTTCGCCACATATTCGGCAGTCCTTGCTCTCAGTTAAGCCAAGGTTAGCAAATAAAAATGAACGTTAATTGTTGCTGATGAAAAATGGTAATAACAAAAAGTGGTGACGATGAAAAATGGTGTTAAAAAATTACTGTTCGGGGTACGTTACTTACTAAGACCACCGACATTGTCGAGATGATCGCAACAAAATAAAGGAATTTACAACGAACAATGCATAAAATAGCAGCTGTAAAAAGTTAGCCGATGCATCATGCATGTTGGGAAAGGAAAAAAAGGCCTCGCAAAATGTACCTTGCCGACATCAAATTAAGGTCTTGCCCCGCCACTGTATAGACAGATATCAGTCTGGAAATCGTCTCGGGGAGAGGGTCAAACTGTATATATCCGTCTTCATATCGATTTTTTAGCGCATTTACAATACTTTACCTCTTCGTAGGTTGGTGTGTCGGTAAAGTAAAATAGGTGACTTTTTTATCAAATTAAAGCTACGTTGTTTCTGTTCGGTATAACCTCCGAAATACATCATTTTAAAACGTAAACGCCTTTATACACTGATAAAAATATAACGATGTAATACACAGAAATACGGATGTTTCAACGTATGAATTAACATGACGCGTAACGGTGTTGACGTGACGGTAGTTACCGTGCCGTAATGTTAAAACATGATGTTATTTCATTACGTCGGGCCCTTAGGATCTCGTTTCTAACATAATAGCATGCAGTAGTAGGTATACGTACGACTATAGTCGGACACATGAATCATGTTGAATCTACAGTATACTGTTATTTCCCTATTAACCGCAAGGAAAATATTGATACATATAATCGAGTAATGGAGTTTCAACCTTTTGTTTCCTTTTTTTAAATTAAACTAAATTACAATTGAAACCTTCATTCCTTTTAACTAATTTCTTTTAACTCCTTTTATTTAAACAAAATTACGATTAAATCGTCGTTATTCTGTATAAAACCGTAATAATAAAATGGTAATGCAAGCATCAATCCAATATTTTTCTCAGTGTACGTCTCCTTAAGAAGAAGTGAAAAACAACGGTCGCATTGTCCAATACGTATCTATAAATTTCGGCGTCACACAATGATTGGGGCTCGGGGGCTTTTGTGGGAAACATCGAAGGCGCCTCGCCGCACCGCCCTGGGCCGGGCGCGGACGGTTCGTGGGATCGCGGGGACACGATCGATTTATGCTCAAGCGAGGGAATTGATTGGATCATCCCCATGATTGGTTAATCAAGTCGAAGCGTGCCCCCGGAGAGCGGCTCAATGCGAGGCATCACATTATCGTTGCGGGTGAACACAATCGCAGGCCTTAAGTTGCGAACCCGGGCCTCCCTCGCCTTTCTATGCAGTTCCTTTTTACAAACCCTACTTTCAGGAATCCACTATCCAGCCACGAATAAATATGCGTTATAAGAACGAAGGAATGTCCTCGACAAGATCTACTGCTTACAAGACGTCACAATTCAGTCTTGAATATCCTTCAATGGCGTTTAAACTAAATATCCAAAATAGAAGAGAAACCATAAATATTAAACGAATTACTTAGTTAAATATTTATAAATTATAAAAAAACTATATCTATACAAAGCTAAACATTAAGATTGGAACAAAATGAATATAATTCAATTTGTTGTCATATTATTGTTGAAGATAGATGATGTAAATATGTCAACTATGTAGTCACTTCCCCCAGGAGCCGTCGTCGAACTTAATTTTACACAGGCGAGTGCAATCTTCGCAGTTGCTGCTCAAACACTAGAGGGGTAGGGGGTTGTGCGTTGCTTATAAGTATTAGCTGCGACCGTATCATTTTTGCAGGTCCTAATTTTGAAGTATTTGTCGTCTATCCTCCTGGGGCAACTATCCCTAAAACTATGTAGATAATAAAAATGGGCCTCTATTTACGATTTAATGATGGTTGCTAAGTAATAAGTCAACTCCAGCTTTAAAATACTAAAATTCGACATATATGACTTTATGTATATCGACTAGCTAGGTAATATATTTTTTATATTGTCAACTCGATTTTCCTAGTCAATATTTCTACTAATCTATTTTATGGCATAACGCTAGGATAAGTATAGATAAGAATAAGATAAAAATAAGAAATGGTTTCAAAAGGACAACAATCCAAAGATGTGGTCAAATGAAACTTTTTAAAACACCTAAAACGCGTTTATCTTAAAACTACTAGATTGTAGCTATGGAGTTATAATCGCGAGACGATGATATTACTGTTTTGCTTTGTACTTAGTATATTAAATAGATTTATCCCCTGATTGTGATGTCAAAATTTTACAAAAACTTTTAAAATATCAATTATTTCCCGAGGCATGTGGAATAATTATTATTAAATGATTTAATAAATGATCGGATTATATGTGTGATTAAAGGAAAAAGCATTATTATATCACTTTTTCTAATACTCATATTATAAGTAACATTAAATTAAAAGAAAATGTCTTTTTTGTAATGTGGATTGTAGAGAGGAGAAGTAGATAAAACAGTTTAAAATCAATACATAGATTGAGTGAGCGTGTACAAAATTATTACCTCTCCGTTATATCAAGTGCAGATTTAGATGATAATGATACCCATAGGTTTAAAACCCATATTTAGGGTTTTGCAAAACTACATTTGTGCTTTCTAGAGGGAGGTCGGGTTCCAAAGACTACCAAATATGTTCGCGTCTTATTCAATGTGTAGGTTTCTACCTAAAACCCACACTTATGAGAATTATGAGTAACATAGTGGCGAACTAAAGACATTTATGGCCTTAGTGATTTTTTAGATTCCCCCCCCCCCTCCCATGCAGCCTAACGTCTTTACATATTACATAATTAATTTAGATCAACACAAAGAAATAAAATTTAATTTAAAGTTAAATTTATAATGGCGAAAACGTGTTTCTTCGAATTAGGTCACTGAAAATTGTTTTATTCTTAAGCTTGACGTATACTGACATTTTTATTAATTAATAGGTACATTCATTTACTTGTAATTTAAATAGAATATTCATCGGAATTATTTCCGGGCAATAGCTGGCGGCAGAGCGGTATCTGGTTCCATTCTTCGTTACTGTTTTATTCAGTTTGCTGTGTAATTAAATATGTAAGCTAATAATTGTAAATTGCTTGTCCTAAATAAATAAAATGAATGGCGTTAGATATAGGGCTCTCCCGATACCGGGGCTCGGCTCGGACCGCCCCTCCCCTCCCCCTCCTCCCACTAAATATCACTATATATTAGTTTAAATAACCATAGAGCTAGTTTAGGTACTGGACGCCAGCTTCCAATTGCTTTGCATACTTTGCAGGCATCCTTGTTTTAAAGTTAATTTAATCAAGTTATGTTATAACGCCGAGAAACGGGATGTAATGTCTTGGACAAAATAGCTTTCATTCACACTTTAGGCGCGTGTAAAGGTTCTGGTCTAGGCAAAATTAATCCATTAATTGTTCATTCGACCGTTTTGTTAATAATCATTTATTTTATTATAAAAAAAATCTTAGTTCTTATTATCTTCAGTTTTATATTTTATTTTTAAATATTTAAACTTTGAATTTGCAAAACCGAGTCGTATCTAGATTAAAACAAAAGGCGTACCATCAGCCAGTCAAGATTCCATCCCAGTTTAAAAAATTCGAGTGGTCGTCGAAGAAAAGATTATTATTCCTTGCATCGATTTTATAGAAGACAATGGGCACTGGGCCAACTTCTCTAATAGCAATAACGTATTTACCATTGGAAAGATCTATTTTTGTAGAATATTTATAACTACTACAACTTACCTCAATTATGAGCCGTTTCGTATTGAAGCTCGGAGTCTTCTCGGATCGGAGTCTTCTCGGATCTTCTTAAATATGGCTAATTATAAAATAAAAAAACAATGTTACTATGATGCCAGTTATTTATTTTTCCTTCATCCTGTCCTATTCCCATTTTTAGGGGATCGGGTCTCACTTTTCTGCGCCAGGTCAAAGGGTCTTGGGCTGTCGGTTCGGACAATTGGGCTTTCTTGAGATCTCTTTCGATGTTGAACCACCAGATCAGTGGCGGGCGGCCTCTTCCTTTCTTTTGCTCAGGTAGTTTCAGAGCAACTTGTACCACATGGTCGTCGCTTTGTCTTTTGACATGCCCATACCAGCGTAAGTAGGTCTCCGTGATCTTATCTGCGATTGGTGCAACCTTGAAGCTACCTGGTATGTGTTCATTACGGATTCGGTCCAGCCTAGTTATATCTCCCACCTGAGCATCTTCATTTCGTTGGTATGTGCTTTTTGTTCATGTGCCTTCTTCGTTGTCCAGCATTTGGAGCCCGGAATACAGTAGCGCCGGACGGACTGCCGTTTGTACATTTTGCCCTTATAGAAATGTCATACGGGACACCAGTAAGTGATGCTAGTTATTTATTTAAAATATTTTATTTGCAGAGACGACCCATAAAACACAGTATATTATGAAGTACAGTCACTGGGCACACTATGTTGGCCAGTTGACCTTAGCATATTACATATGTTACATAGTCACAGCGGCAATGGAATCTTTAGACACATTACGAAATAACCCAGTATTTCCTCTTCATATAGTATAGGGTTGGTCACACTCGCGGGTCAACACACATCCGACGGTCTCCACGTATGAAGTGCGAGCCTGGGCAGGACTCTGTCCTTAGGGTTAGTTTCCCCTAGGAATCAACCTTCTGGCGCTCCTGGACGGTCTGCGCACCGTGCGGCATAAGCCAATCGATTGCGCACTCTGACTAACAGTCGGAAGAGTCTGGAAGCAGTACTGCTTCCTATAGAGCGGGGGCGGTTGCGGACCTTACGGCGACTGCTCTTGAAACGACTATCGGCTACCCGATCCTGGGTGAATAGCCGGGCAAAGGACGCCGTGGTCCGCGATAGATTCGGTATACACCGTTTCACCGTAAGGGAGAGGACCGCGCAAGCGACCTCGAACTCGTAAACAATCGAGAGACTGGCGTAATCTGGTCGCAATTGGAAGTAAGGGCGTGAGTGTAAGCCGGCTGGGTAACACTCCTGGCTATCTCGCGGTTAAGGCGTTGGCCTCTTACGGGTTTGTGGCGGAGCTTGACGGTGGACTGTTTTGTCCAAGTCTTCTGCGCTCACTCCAGGGATATAGAACGACTAATCGTTAAAACTTCCCGAGGTGACTGGCTCACCCATAGTAGTTGACAACTCTAGTTCTTCATATACTGCTGACAAACTCAAGCATTCCTAGGATTGTATAGTTTGTACTCGTACTTAATCGTTTCGGGCATTCTGCGACGGTTTTCGTTTAAACAATTATTAAAAATACATTACCTGGATGTATTCGGTGCCCTGAGGGATATCAGGTAATTAGCCATATTTATTAGGATATAATTCAGAAAGGGCTCATAATTGAGATCAGTCATTCTAGTAATAAATGTTCTACATAAAGAGATTTTTCCATTGATAGATATATGATTTACAGCTATTGGAAAAACGGGCCCAAAATGCCCATTTTCTTTTCTCATAAATTTTACTTCGCTTAATATAACCTCATTGAGTTGGTTGCTTCTTCTTCATCCTCAGCCTGGTTTGGTCCACTCCTGGAAGTAGGACTCTTCCTTCTTCTTCCATGTTCGTCTGTTAGCTGCTGCCCTCAGCCAGTTGGTCCCTGCTGCTTTTCTGATGTCGTCCAGCGATCGTAGTTGTGAACTCCTTACGACTCACTTTGTAGTTCTCGGCCTCCAGTGGACAAGCCTTTTCGGCCACCTCGCGTCATCCTGCCTTGCGATGTGACCTGCCCAGCCCCACTTCAGTCTGTCAGTCAATTCCGTTATCCAGTCTACCCTGGACAACGGCGGTTGCAACGTCGCCGGAACTTCGGGGGCTAAAAATATGCCGCGGTAAATTCGTTTTTAAAAAGTCACTGTTTGTTGTCGAGAGCTCTTTAATCTGTATAATAATATTCGTTTTGTGAGGTTCCTCAATATGGGAAAGGTTAAGGTGGCTGGCTATGGACGTGGAAGCCATCGAATGCATATTATATTTGTGGAACTGAAAAGCAAAGTAATCTTGAAAAGCTTGAATCTGTAATTAAAGATACTCGAAATCGCCATCACGCCAATTACAATGGTGAAGCACTGCCTCACTTCAAATTCTGCCTCAGCAATTTACTACTCACTGACGGAGATTAACAGAGAAACAATGATGTTGGCAGTGACTTTGACGCGGTCAGAGCCGCGGGTACAGCTTGTATATATATAGGTACCTATAAATACCCATCATTCTCCGGTGGCGGTTCGTGAGTACGAGTAGTTACATGCAGGTTGAACGTTTTCACGAATACGCCCGGTCGTCGGAAATTGAAAAGCGCCGTATGGCGTGGCGAGGTACAGACAGACATGTTGGTTGGAAATGAACGGAACTCAAGCGGAGGTGAGTCGGTCGTCGCTCGTATTTGTTTAGCAGCTGCAAATATTTACCAGGGGCGTCGCGGGCGTCCCGACGCCGACGCCTCATTGGACACATAGTGGTAGCACACACACAAACTCCCTCTCCCTTTTCAAACACTTCTTTCAGTAAATGTCAATTTCTAACGATTACTTCTACAGTTGTACACTTTGTTATCGATACCTTTTCCATGCATGTTACAGAATACTCGCTCAGAATCCCCTCACGCACAAACAGGTGAGTTTTTAATTAGTGACACCTTGAAGTGGGTGAATCAGTACAAGCAAATAAACAACTCTTTGACAAAAATAAATAATTTATTAGTATATAAAATCGCGTGTTCAGGGGATAAAGATCTTAGAAATATAGAGGTTGCGTTGTATGTTTGTTTCTTGCTTCATTTCTTGATGTACATCGTGTTGGCGCCAAGTCTTCAGCTGGCCAGATTTTGTTGGTCCATCGTTAAAAAAACTACTATTTTTTTTATATATAAAAAAAACCATATCCTTTAAAATCCTCATAGCTTTGTATAAAACTGCTACTAATAAATGGTAGTGAACGGTTTCGTGCAGCGTGGGCCACAAGATCCATTTTGTTCTCGGATCGGCTCAACTCACGATTCAGCTCCTATTCAGAAGCCTCCTCGAGTGGAAGGCTACCCCTGGTAAGATTCTCGTGTCTCAGGGCTCAGAGCTGGTGGACCGGTTTCTCCCGGCGGGATTGTATCCCGGCGACACTGGACGGTTTGCGAACCGGTCGGCGAAGCCAATCGGTTGTGCATTCTGACTAATTGCTGAAGGGGTCTGAAGACTATGGAAATATACCGTTTCCTAAGCAGCGGGGGTGGATGTTCACCTGTTGTCATTCCACTCTTGAAATGACTTTGGGCCACTCGATTCCGTGTGGCGCTACGGGCAAAGAACGCCCAGGTCCGCGATAAATTCTAACTGAATTATCGCTGTAATACAACAGGTAGAGGTCGTGTAAGCGCTTTCGGACCCGTAACCAGTCGGGAGGACGGAGGTATCCTGAAGGTTAATTCCAGACGGAGATATCCTGCCAAAACTGGTAGTTAGGGGGTGAGGCTGCCCGCTGAGTACCTTCCCCAGTGCCTCGCCGCAAGGCGTCGGTCTCTAACGGGTTGCTGGTGAACTAGACTGTAGATTGTCCTGTCCCCAAGTCTTCTACGCTCATCCCACGGCTGAAAGAACGATCAATGTCGTTATACCAGCCTGGGGTGACGGGTTCGCCGGTGCAGTCAACACCGCCCTACTGCTACTAATAAAAGTTTCCTTGTGAGGTTAGTCAAGTATATCCAAAGTTACAAGTTTATTTTTTTCATCCACTGATATATTGCGAATATACTGCGGTAATAATCGACTTACAACATCTTCATTCACCCCTCTTATCTAATTACTTTACCGCTACCTAAAATTGCTCCAAGAATAAGGCGATAAGCGACAAACTTGAGTGGGGAGGAATAAAATGAAGTTACGTAAACCTCGTATAGTCTGAATTAATGTATAAAAGAGTTGAGTAGCCTAACTATGTAATAAATAACCCGCATGGTAAACGTATCTGGTATGCCAAAAGCACCCAATCGATAAGGAATAGAACGAATTAGACGGTACATAAACATTGTTGCACTGAAATAATTGTTGATAATGGGCTCGATTGCAGCTCTTCGTGAACTAAAATCGGAATTATCTGAATGGGATAGGGCGATGCGTTAGAGCAGAACGTGAAATGAATGGTTGTCACTTTTCTGCGTTAAAACTACCCACCGGAAAAAAGCACCTAAATCTGTGGCCGCACCAAATGTGTTGAAACTTATTCAGATGGCTATAAGTTCGGCAAGTAGTTTTGGTGCTCGAAAATCATTCACTGTCGCATTGCTCTGTCTCGTTCGCATGAGCTAATTTCCAATATTAGTTAACGAAGAAACGCAATCGGGACCAATCATACTGAACAACTTGAATGAGCAAATATTGTTATTTTCGCCTTATGAAAAAAAAATGTTACAATCGTGCATCATATTTAACAAACAAGGTGTTTTTTTTCGGCACACGAAAATCGATTTTTATTTACATTAATCGAGATAATAGTTATACCAGGGGAGTTGGTTTTTCACAAGGAATGATCCCATGTACCTATATATAATTCATATCATATGTTTATTCAAAATGAATTAGTTTAATGCAATTGTTTTTTTATTATTTTCTGTACCATTCTCATGTAAACTATTTCGTTCCACCAGTGCCGGATTAATCCATGAAGAGGCCCTTAGACCATCGAAACATTGGGGTCGCTTTTGTACTTTTCGGGCTCCCTATTGGGCTGTCAAACATTCTGACGACGATATAGCATATAATAGACGTGTATATAATCAAACATTACTGGCAATGCTTATGTCGCATAGCAAAGACGTGCACATAAACAACATTTTCTCCTTAGAATTTCAATTGAATGTTTTTTTTAATAAAAAAACATGATTGTAATTATTTTCTGTCGTGGGGCCCTTAAAAGTCGTGGGGCCTATAGGCCGGTGCCTATTCATCCAATTGAATAATCCGGCCCTCCGTTCCACATGAAGACGTGGCTTCACAGTAGTGATATGGTAGCAATGGTCCCATATTCATAAATAACCGGTTATTTACGAATAACTGCCTATCCACGAATTCGATCCTTGAGTATCACCGGAGTGTGTGAAATACTATGAGGAAATAAAAAAACCATGAGGTTTCTCACAAAACCTTCGAGAGGTTTTGTTTTGATTATAGCTGTACATAGTCAAATCATTTTTTCGCGTTCTATAAAATCATTTTGGCTATAAAATCCCGTGAATATGAATGTTATTATTTACATAGTTATCACCCTATCCGTTCGTTATCACTTATCGTAACTTTTTTTTGACACTACTCACACCGGACGCAGTTAGCTCAGACTTGCTTTCACTGCATTCTCTTAGATCACAATAAACTAAAAGAAGTAGAAGAAGAACGATGTAAAAAGTCCATCCATCATTTAAGCCACTGGTTCTCAAAGTTATTACGCCACCGCCCACTTCGAAAATTAAAAAAATCTGGAGACCCCAAATTTAACCTTACCATTTGTTGCGCATCTTGAAAACAGATATCGCAAAATATTATTTTTAAACGTCCCATATGATGGGATAGATAGGATAAGGTCCATATTAATGCTATTTCTGAGTTCAACATAGAATGTTTCAATGGGAGCAATTAAAAACACATACCTAATCATATTTAGAAATATTTTATTACCTTTAAAAGAAATCTTTGAATTTAAAAGTTATCTAATGTGAAGGATGCATCTGATGCTTTTTATCGAGTTTGTTATTTTCAGAATCAAACGACCGTAGGTTGCCTAGTTCAGTAACATGCAGCTAATTTCTCTTTTTAGTTAGCAACGTTGCTATAGCACCAAATCCACGTTCAGACAAATACAACAAAGGGAATGCTTTCAGAATTCGTCGAACAATCGACCATAATCTAGGGTACAGTTGCGGGATTGACTTCTGCAGCCAAAATTCTTGGTAGTCATCCTTGAATTAATTTTTAACTCCTCGTCTCTTGTCAGTTCTATACATTGTTCTTATAAAATCGAAGACTATCGCGGTTGTTTGACATTATAAATAGGGTAGAAACGACTTTACCGCGTGAACTTGAGAAGGACGGAAGTAGAGAAGGACGATTTTTGGATGTCAACGTGACGAGGAGAAGTGACAATACTCTCGGACATACGGTATATCGGAAGCCCACACATACAGACATGCAAGCTCACACCATCATCCCTACCATCTACGTTCACTGCAAACGTCGCTCGTGAATCAAGCACGCGATCTATTCGACGCTGAGCATTTTCCGCAGGAGATGGAACATGTCAATGATGTCCTTAGGAGAAATGGATACGGAAAATATCACGAGACACGCACACGATCTAATACAGACGAAACTCAGAAACCGAGCAGATCAAGAGCATTCTTACCATACGTCAAGAGCGTGACAGCTCGAATAAGTAAGATGCTAAACAGATTCGATATAAAAACGATCTTCAATCCGACCCAAAATATAGCTCGAATTTTGAGGCCTGTAAAGAATGTAATACCACTGCAAACCCCGGGTGTGTATAAAGTCCAAGGTTGCTATTCAAGGAACAATTCTACTTTCCTCGCATGATCCGGGAGGCCATTGAAGTAAGAAGAACCCCGAACTTCAATAGAGACGACGGTTATTATACAAACTCTCTTATACGTGGAACCCTCTTCTTAAAATACAGGATACAGTGAGTGTTGTGTGCAAGACGGATTTTCGAAATTCGCGCGCTCCGAGTCCGGCCCCCCACCACCGTTATAACCTACGCAATGACGGCAGCGGTATGCGGCCTACCCGCAAAACAACGGATTAACAGCTATTACAGTCTACCCTGGACAACGGCGGCTGCAACGTAACCGAAACGTCGGGTGCTACAAATTTCACGCGGTAAATTCGCTTCTATCCTATTTATACATTGTTCTTTCTAACTGAAATGTTGACATTTGAAAAAGAACACCCAGTCTTGTATGTCCATGTTTAAAATGTCCTGTAATCGTTCCTTGAAACCACCGTGGAGGTTGTCGACCAAGTCGTCGTTGTTGAAGGATACTACTGTAACATGGGTAAACTTTAAATTCTGGGTATACTTTGATCAATACTTCGTTTTTTTTCAACGTTGGTAGCTCTGCAGGCGCGAGCGGCTGCGCGTTTCTTTCAACGCAGTAGTCCCTACTGCGTTGAAAAAAAAACGCGCGGCCGCTCGCGCCTGCAGAGCTACCAACGTTTAGAAAAAAACGACGTGTTGATCAAAGTATACCCAGCATTTAAAGTATACCCATGTCACGGTACTAATAAACTAGGGAAGTTATTAAATCACGTCTGCTGATATTTTTCTTCTATAATAGCAGTTTGGCTACAAAAGCCAATAGTAGCACGGGTTTAGATAGGGGCATTCAGATGACGAGCACCTTCCGAGATGACCGCACGTACATTTCTTCGACGTCCAATCCACGTGGATCTACAAGAAATTCTAACACTCGGCTTGGTCTCCGCAGCTAAGCCTAGTTGTCTAGCCTAGTTGTCGAAAGCCGAGAAAGCCGAAATAAATGAAACAAAAGCAGGGTAGGAAGAAGGAACGAAATTAATGATGTAGTTATATAATGTATTTAATTTCAATTTGATATATCGGGTATTCTACAGTTTTCGTAGTGCCGCGATTTGAAGACGGATTCTGATTCATTGTGGTTGAAATCGGTCCACCAGGGGGCGCGCTAGTCGTGCTTCAATCTCGAAATATTGGACTTCTTTAAGTCAAGTCTTTACTTGAAATTCGGTACACAGATGCGTCGTTGGGCTGAAACCACAGTGTTAAATTTCGGTTGGAATGTCTCTTACACAAACGACAAAAAACTACATTATATTGGAAAATCGAAATTTTAATACAACGGAATACTACAAATATACTGCATTTGCGATCATAGTCACTTGACACAATCACTATTGGGGAGGTAGGGGGGATTGGAGCCATTGTCTACTTGCCGGGAAATCTTGGGATGCCACAAACGATTTTTATAAACTGTCCTCGCCCACCAGGTAGCGAAACGATTTCATGTAACTTGGGCCATAAGATCCACTGTGTTCTCGGGTCGTTCCAAATCAGCTCCTATTCAGTAGCCTCCTCGTGTGGAAGACTACGCCGGGAAGGACTCTCCCGTCCGAGGCCTTGTGGCTTGTGTACGTTTTGCTAGCCAATCGGTATGTGCACTCTGACTAATTACTGAAGGAGTCTGGAGACTATGGAAATGTACTGTTTCCTAAGCAGCGGGGGTGGATATTGACCTGTCGTCACCCACTTGAAACGACCAGTCGGCTACCTGATCCTGAGTTCAGAGCCGGGCAAAAGATGCCATGATCCGCGATAGATTCAAACTGAATCACCGCGGAACATACGGCAGGTAGATGTCCGCGCAAGCGACTTCGAACCCGTGACCAGTCGAAAGGTCGGAGGTATCCTGATGGTTAATTCCACACGGAGATATCCTGCCAAAACTGGTAGCCAGGGGGCGAGGTGGCCCGCTGGTTTGCCTTTCTAGTGCCTCGCCGTATGCGTCGAACTCTGGTGGTAGGTTTGTATCGTCCCTATGTCTTCTACGCTCACTCCACCGGAGAGCGATCACTATCGTTAAAACTTCCTGGGGTGACGGGTTCTCCCGTTATAGTCGACACCTCCAAGTGTCCTCGCACCCTAGACCACCTTATCCCCCCCCCCCCCCCTATTTTTCTCTAATCCTTCTAAGCCCCCCGCAGGCCTTCAGCGAGATTGATCCCCGAGTGGTTCCTAATAAGCTGTCAGCGATCCTGCTTAGCCGTTTTTATTACTGGCGTCGGTCAGCGATATACCGCTGAATTGCATGTATCACATCGTTACTTTTATCAAACTGCAATGCTGTAGTTTTAGCAGTAGGGAAGCGTCATGAATTCGAGGCATGCCATATGTATGCAAGTGTTTGCACTTGCATGCATAACATCATTGGCTTTTGGGCCAATGATGTTTTGTCTTATTGAACTATTGGTGTTAAAACCAGAATAATAGTAGCCGGTTGGTAAAGGGCTTTTAAACCTAGTGACAACATATATTAACGGAATACCTCCCGAAGTGAAAAGAAGCCATAAAACCAACTTCATTGAATTGTTTGAAGTTTGAACTAGTTTCGAAGTTGTTTTGTTTGTCGAAACTTCTCCCGCGCAGTTAGAGAAGCTTCGATAAATAAAACAATCCTTTAAGTTAAGATAAATAATAATCGGCGGAATTCCAAGTAAATTAAACCCTGTATTTTGTTTTATCAAGTTAGTTATCATTGTGTCAACATTATTAGCAAACAACAAGTTGTGAATGAGCAACAACTTTCAAGGTTTCTGCTACCATTTTAACTTATTTCGTCTTAGTTATTATAAGCAAGTTAGTCCTGACGTTCCTTTTAACCAAAGGCGAATGTTTATTAAATCCTTGTATTTCACACTGTGATTGATGTGTCTTCCATAAAATGGAAAATATTACAATATATGGGAAATGTTTCCTTAACAAGGAAGGTTGGCTTGAAGGAGAAGGGAGGTGGAAAATGTTCAGTAAGGCTCTGAGTGGACACCGTCAAAAGGAGGCAACACTGAAGGAAGAGCGGAAATCTGAAGCTTTTCAGTTAGGAAGTGGGAAAACTGAAGCTTTTAGGATGTGTGAGCTGTAGGGATACTGCGCGAGAAGGGAGAAGAGAGTGGGGTGCAAGAGGCAAAGCCGGAGGATTTGGCTGGATCGAATGATAGTTGGTGGGGAAAGGGAACTGGGAATGCACGTGGAATGAGTGTAGGACGAATTGATTTTTTTTAACAAAGAAATCAATTTCTTTATTTAAAAATTCTTCTTCTTCTTTTTCTTTAAAAAAAATATCGCGAAGAAAAGGGAGTTTGAGATGAGCAAGTTTTTTTTAATTTGATGTTTTCGGGTAAAACTAACGTTTGTGAGTTTAATTTGGAAGTACATAGTAACTTGTTGTGAGAAACACAAATTGACTTAAAGATAAATAAAAAACTTAAAGATAAATAAATAGATTAAGAAGCAACATTGCAACAATAAATTCTTTCAGAAAATTTATAATTTTTGAAAGAGATACAATTGACACAGAATGACTGATATCACAAAATATTGTGATATCAGTCAGTCTTAACCAGTCATATAATCTTAACCAGTCAGATTATATAATCAGTCAGTCAGTGAGTCTTAATAATACAATATCATCAAAATATGATAAAAATGAATTTACCGCGTGAAGTTTGTAACACTCGACGTTTCGACTTTTTTTTACTCACAAGGTTGGTGTCGTTTTGTGGAACCCACCCTGTTGCCTTTCGGCAACATCTTCTAGGTGGGCATTTTATAGCATCACCCAGTCAAACACTCAGGCGGTCACTCATCCAAGTATTGACGCGCCTAACGCTGCTTACACGCTCGGTTACAGCGAGGAGAACCGGTGACAACGCGGCTACGGACGCTACATGTTGCAGACGCCGTTGTCTAGGGTAGTAGGGAGCAGTCTACCCTAGACAACGACGGGCGCAACGTCGCTGAAACGACAGGTGTTACAAAATTCACGCGATAAATTCGTTTTTATCATAATTGTAATGTCAAACATACACGATAGTCTCCGATTTCATAATATCATCAATAGTTCATAGCTCTAAAATTGATATTCTAAGCAAAGTCCTTCCGTCTGCAAAGTCCTACCCTCATGATCACGCCGTCGTTGGCAAAATAAGAAAAAGTGCAGAACAACGGGTAGATTGCTTATACAACTTAAACTCCCGTAAGGATATTTTTATATAAAATGAAAGATATAGAGTAGAGTGGAGTAATAGTGCACGGAGTCTAAAACTTTGCAATGTGTGTACTGTTCAGAAAGCGATTAGTTTAGGAAACTATAAGCTGACATTCATTTTTAAGCATACCGTGCTGAAAAAATATAGAACGTAGCGAAAGGTTTCGTGCAGCTTGGGCCATGAGATCCATTGTGTTCTCGGATCGGTCCAATGCACGATTCAACTTCTATACAGAAGCCTCCTCGTGTGGAAGGCTACCCCGGGTAAGACTCTCGCGTCTCAGGCCTCACGTTTGGTGGATCGGTTTCTCCTGGGGGATTGCCTCCCGGCGCTACTGGACAGTTTGCGCACCGTTAGGCGACGCCCATCGCTGTGCACTCTGACTAATTGCTGAAGGAGTCTGGAGACTATGGAAATATACTGCCTCCTAAGCAGCAGGGGTAGATGTTGACCTGTCGTCAACCACTCTTGAAATTACCAAATGGCTACCTGATCCTGAATCCAGAGCCGGGCAAAATATGCCATTAGTCAGCGATATCACTGCTGAATATACGGCAGATAGAGGCCGCGCAAGCGACTTCGGACCCGTAACCAGTCGGGAGGTTGGAGGAATTCCAGGCGGAGATATCCTTCCAAAACTGGTAGACAGGGGGCGAGGCTGCCCGCTGGGTACCTGTCCCGGTTGGCCTCAGTTGGGCATGTTGGCTTAGCTAAACGGTAGATTTGTATTGTATCTGTCATCTACGCTCACCTCACGGGAGATAGAACGAACACTATCGTTAAAACTTCCTCACGTGACGGGTTCACCCGTTGTAGTTAACCACCCTTGTTGAGAAAAATATAACGATGTAATACACGGAAATAGGCATATTTCAACAAGGATTACGTATATAACTCGGACTGTGGTCCATACGCGTAACGGTGTTGGCGTGACAGTAGTTACCGTGCCGTAATGGTAAAACATAATGTTATTTCATTACGTCGTGACCTTGGGATCTCGCCTCTAACATGTAGCAGCAGCATGTAGTAGTATACGTACGGTTATATTCGGACACATCAATCATGTTGAAACTACAGTATACTGTTATTTCCGTATTAACCGTACGGAAAATGTCGGTACATATAATCGAGTAATGGAATGTCAACAAAATTCCTTGTAATTCAACCAAATTACGATTGAAATATCGTTATTCTGTGTAAAACCGTAACAACAAAATGGTAATGTAAGAATAAATCGAATATTTTTGTCAGTGCGAGTAATTTTTTCATTATTGGCATACTGTATTTTATTACCACAAATAATTGTATGCATTGTCATGCGATTTTTGAGCTCGTTTCTAGTATTTCTTGGTAAAATGTATTTTTTTTCCAAAACTATTAGCACTAATTTTTTTTTATGTAATGCGACTATAAGCAGGGCTACTTAGGGTTACGTAACATACATTAGAATCTTAGTATACCTAATTTTGTAGCCGTGGCACCAGACAAACTAATGTAAGCTGTCGATTTTTTCAAAATTTATAAAAGTGCCATTATCTCGAAAACTAGTGATTGTACTAAGGTATTTTTTGTTATTCTGGTCATTTATGGGCTGGCCTGTCAGCTCCCAAAGAGATATCGTTGAGTTTTAGGATGACCTGTATATAAGCAATAGGTACTAAGTGCGCTCTCTTGCTATTCTGCCCCTCTTTACCGACCTTGGGATACAATGATCTTTGGAAACTTATTTAATTTCAGCGGCGTCTCTACTGGCAGCAATGGACCAGACTGTCGACCCGTGCGAGGACTTCTTCCAGTTTGCGTGTGGTTCCTGGAACCGGCATCACGTCATCCCGGAAGACAAGGCATCGATTAGCACTTTTGAAGTGCTGGCTGACCAGTTGCAGGTCACACTGAAAGGTGTACTGGAAGAGCCCATCGGCGAAGCGGATTGCGAAGCGGCTTCAAAAGCGAAGACCTTTTACAAGTCATGCATGGACATTCGTAAGTTTCAATTCATTATTACACTGGAAAGTAATGTTGTATGACTGGACGCCAGCGATGCTGAAATTTTATTTAAATGCCTTTCAGCATACACTTCCAGACCCCAGTAACCTTGCTCGTTGGAGCTATGCCGAGGATAGTTCATGTCCCCTTTGTAGCAACACCCCTTGCACAGCTAGACATATTCTAGCTGGCTGCAAGGTGGCCTTGGATCAAGGACGGTACACTTACCGCCACGACAAAGTCGTTGCTGTTATTCGCGAGGTACTTAGCCTCTCAGTGGCTCGTGCCAACAAGGGTTCCACAGGATCCTCCAAACCCCCAATACAGTTTGTGCGGGTTGGCTCTAAAGGCAAAAAACATCTCACTGCAAAACCTTTCTCAATAATCGAGAAAGCTTCGGATTGGATTATGGAGGTCGATTCGGTCTCTAAGCAGTATAAATTCCCTGAAAGTCTCAGATGCACAGCCCTGCCTCCAGATATAACTCTTTACTCTCTATCTCGGAAGATGGTCCTTATCGTAGAATTAACTGTTCCATGGGAATCAAATATCCCGAAAGACCACGAGTACAAATTAAATAAATACCATGACCTCGCAAATGCCCGTCACCCGGAACGGCTTCACTGTTCACCTTCACGCGGTGGAAGTAGGAGCTCGTGGCCTGCCAGCTAAATCTTTGTTTCACCTTTTTAAAGATCTTGGTCTCTCTAGGAAAATAATCAACTCCTTTCTAGAAAAAATATCTAAAACCGCGATTTCTGCATCTCAAATTCTATGTCTTCGAAGGGGGAGTGAATGGGTGGTAAGGTGAACGCTCACATGTGGCAAGACAGCTGTCCTAAACCTACCACAGCCGGTTCGTAAGTCCGGAATCCACTGCTCACCCCCCAGAAGTGTAAAAAAAAATAGTATTATGATGGGCCCGACTCCGGTCGGTGAATTCCATGGCAGCTCCGTTTGTATTTTATTTTATTTTATTTTTATTTATTCCTTGATATTAAAAAAATGCCTTAAAGTGACATTTTAAAATGTTGCCTGAAAGTGGCTATCATTAGCATATAGGGTTCAGTACAAAAGCGTGCAAAAGGAATCAATTGGTCAGACTTTCAGCCTGTCTCTCCGACGCGTCAGTCTGTGTTCTACTCTTTATTGTGAAATTTCAAGATGGGCGGATTTATTGTCATACGACCATTTCTTACAATCATCCCTACTAAGTAGTGCTTACATGTATGTGTGTGAACATGTTTGTAAGTGTTTGTTGTTATTACATTCGATCGAGAGCATTGAAATGCAATTCCGTTAATTTTATTCCACCGGAAAACGGTAACCCAGCCGGGAATCGAACCCAGAACCTTACAATGTAAGATCAGGCAACCTATCCGCTATGATGCATGTGTATGTCTGTCTGTATGTCACCTTCGACTATCTCGTGCAGTTTTAAAGCTATCGACATGAGATTTGGCGCTATCGTAGAACTTTATCTATTCCAACCTATTATTCCAAGAGTCAGAAGTGAAAAAAAACATGTTTAATTTATCCGTTATTAAGCGTGGCCAAGTACTTAGGGAGCTATTACTGGGGTCAATTGGTTTTCTGTCAATTTCGCTAAAATATTTCGTTTAAATAGTAAAAACGCATTTTAAAATTATTTAAAAAATTAAACAAACTGATGAAGAGTGACTTTATGGTCAATAGAACTCATTATGTTGAAAATGTATTATATTCGCAGTAAAAAATATCAAAATTATTAAATTTGAAGAGGGAATGCAAAATTAAGACTAAATATAGATATTTTTTCAAAAATAATTAATTAGAATCAAAGAATATGAAATACTTGCGATGTATAAAAACATTGCAGAATATCGGTTTCCAGAAGTTTGATCTCAATGGATCATTTTTGTAAAAACTTCTATGCTTTGGTGAAATTTTAATTACTATTTCACAATGGGAATTTACCAGTTTTGTCATTTTTTACTGCTGATATAATCGCTTCTTTAAACTGCCCCCTTAAGGGGATGATATAGGTAAAGGCGAAATACATTATTTCGTCGTCTCATTTTTTATTGAAAGATATTTACGTAAAGGTCAGTGAAAATATACAAAAATGCTTTTACACGTCTCACGTTTTTACCCATTTGAAACATTTGTTCGTGAAACGTAACTCATCTATTTCACAGGTAGCAAACAGGTCGAAGAACATTTGAGTTAAATTTCAGATTGTACAAGTTCTTTAATAAAATTCAGCAAAATTCCATTATTTAAAAAAAAACCGAGTTTAGTTTTTTATTGTATTTTACTGAAAGACTTATGAAATCTAAACGATTTTGATTTTTTTAGAGGATTCGTCAATTTACTGACTCGGAAATTGACACAGGTTCGATATTATATGTTATTTTAAAAATAGTATTCTAAAAACCATAAATCTATTTTTGAGTCGCTTTTATCGATTTTTCTCTGTTTGTTTATTTTTTCGATATTAAAACTTTATCACATGAAACCATACAATTTATAGCTGAAAGATTTGCAATTATACCTTTTATTTTGATTAAGCGATGTGTTGTTTTGGCGCGTCCACAGTGACCTGTTAAACAGTTAACCACCTAAATTACTAGCCCTCATAGCGCGTAATTATTCATTTAAATTCATTCTTTGTGCAATGGTGAAGACATAGATTAATTGACTACATTGCATTTAAATAATGTTTAATTTAGTAACGGTTTTCGAGGAGGAATTTAGTAACGGTTTCTAAAAACATGTAATTCGGCTGTGTTTACACTATGGTACTCTATTAACGGGGGGGGGGGGGGTGCAACAGATGATGATGTACACATTAAACCATTACATATAAGAATTTTATTTATTCAAAAATAATAACACGAGATGTTACACAATCAGTCTTTTCTTCATTATTAAAGTAGAATCTTTTCAAAATTAACTAAAGTACACTTTTTTCTTAAAGTAACAACCAACAAACGAACAAACCAACATCCGCGATATTTCGGCATACAAACACCCTCGGAGGTGTACCTTGCAACCTGTGTGTTTTTTTTTTTTTTTTGAGAAACCATAGCTGGCGGCAAGCCGTCGCGATGACAGTGCAACGTGTAAATTAAATACCCCTCTAGCCACTTCTAACCTTTGCTATGTACGTGCCTTTTCGTGCTAATATTTTTCCTGGTCGTTGTACTGTAGTGGTGGACATCTCATCCAAATTGTATAATCTAGTGCCATTTTGCAAAGCTTGTATGCCTTTCCAATGCATATTTTAAATTGTGGAAAAAATTATCAACTTAGTGCGCGGTAAAAGCAGTTGCTCTGGCCAGGCTGGTTTCCTTGTTTCCTAAGTGAAATTTTAGGATGTCTTATCTTGAATGACTGTAGCCAATATCCAGCCATTTCAGAATCAATTCATGATTGCGATATTTTTTCATTATTGACTACCAATTCGGTATGCTTCGCATCGCAAGTTGAGCACAGTTCTCAATATATTCTTTTAGGGTTTCTTCTTCTTCTGATGTAAAAATCCTGTTAAATTCGTAGTTTGGTGTTAGGAGTATTGTTTCCCTTGATCTGCCTTTGATTCTTTTTACATATCATGTGACTGTCGGATATTTAAGCTAGCACTGCTTACTTTCTCTTCTTATACTTAACGCAACTTTTGGCTAGCTGAACTGCCCTCCTCATAGAATCTTCTCTATGCCCACCTCGTTTGCTAGCTGTAATTAACCATGTAGCTGTAAATAACCATGGTCAACTGTTGGACATAGAATTTCGGTTAACTATAGACTAACCCCCCCCCCCCCCCCACTCCCGAATGCGTTTAATATCACTTCAATGTGCCAATGCAATGTGAGCTTAAGGGACAGGACTAAAAACATCAAATGTCTGCGATCCAACTCAATGATATTTCAAGCAGATTAAATGTGAGAGAGGCAGAAGAGAGATTTAAAAATGAATGGAGATAGAATATACCTTGTATGTGGATCTCATAAATAGGATTAAATTAGTATTTTTAGGGAAAACGGTGGATACTGGATACAGGGTATGTTACATAGTTGACGAAGTAATGGGCAAATAGTAATATGAACAGTTATGACTGATACGATGTTTGCTGCTGCTGGTTATCTATTTGTGTATCACGATGGTCTTAAGACCATAGTGACAAATCTTAGGACTTCGTTTAAATGAAGGACCATGTACGGGTGATGTCGGCCATCCCCTCACACCATCATCATCACTATTACCAGTGCCGGATTTAGACTTGATAAGGCCCTAAGTTATTTGAGCTATTGCTGCAGTATATTTAAGTATACATAACAAATTGCTCACTCGGCTATTTTTGGGGGCCTTCAAGAAAGTGGGGGCCCTAAGCACTGTAAGCACCCTAAGCACGTAAATCCTATACTGACTTCCATCTACAGACCACTGTTCTACTCATATTACAGATCAAATCCGGGAGCTGAGCGATACGAGACTGCAGTCAGTACTGAAAACCTTGGGAGGCTGGCCAGTAGCAACTCCCAACTGGAAAGCACCGACTTCTAAGATCGAGGTTCTTCTGGGTGATATCAGGAGGCAGTACAGCGAAGGAGTCCTCGTCGAGATGTGGGTCGGACCTGACGATAAGAACTCATCTGTTAACATTATACAGGTGATTTTATTTTCCTATGATGAGGAATGAGGAACAATGCAAACAGAATTAAATTACTTTTTACTTTAATTGTCCAGCTAATAAGAATTAAAATTAAATATCAGTGCATAAATTCTTTCAAATTTATTATGTTATTTTCTTTACTTAGTTTTTACATAGGTTAGACACATATTTATAAGATAAATAATGTCCGCCTTAGAACAGGCTATAGCCCAATTAAGGGACGCTAAAATAGGATCACTGGCAACAGTTTTTGGCATATCGTGTTATCAGAAGATGTTAAGTTGTTGGCGTTATGCAGGACAGCGGCATGGAATTCTTCCCATAGCTAATTATACCCAGATCTTACTATTTATTCTGGAAAGATTTGTAATGTTAAAGAAAGAAAAAAAGAAGAAGATCTATTAACTTTTTTAAATATTTTTTATAGATAGACCAAATGGCGCTTGCTCTTCCATCCCGAGACTACTATTTGAAAGCCACATCGGTGGGGGATATGGAGGCCTACCATAAATATATGACCCGAGTAGCTGTGCTTCTCGGAGCAAATCCTCAAACAGCAGCGGATGAACTCAAAGAAGTTGTGCAATTTGAAAAAAGACTAGCAAATGTAAGTGACTTTATTAATTAACTGTGTATTTGAATTTAGTGTTAATAACTTTATTAAACAAATTCATAGAAATAACTATCTGAATTTGTACGACTGACATGCTTTGCAATGTACCTCTCTAAATAAAAATTAAATGAACAAAACACACTTCATATTAAATGAAATCTATAAATATATTTACCAATATATGCCAAATAACTTATAGCGCCGAAGAAGAAAATGAAACGTGTAAGTTTCCAGACCCTAATTGAAACCCATTACCCAGACATTGTCGGAAGATCGGTGTTTTGTCACTAAATTTACTGACTTTTAGATGCTCCATCGACAAATGTAGTGATATTGATTTTGGTTATTTTGTTGGTAACTTATTTTCAAGTCCTTCGGATTTTTTGGTTAAACCATTGTTGTTTTTTTTTTAAACTTTATTGCACACACAATAGAGTATCACATGGTGGGCCTATTGCCAAGCAAGTGGCAATATATTGCAACCATACCGCCATAGTTTTTTTTTTTTTTTAGATTTAATACTTTATTCATTTATTTGTTTGTACATTTAGCCCCATTGTTATCAATGTTATAAGTAACTCGGAAAAATTGAACACCGAAATGCAGCTAATGCTCAGTGCCCACCTAACTAGGACTTAAATGTCCCGTATCTAGGCGGGTCAGAGTAAATAATTGAAATAAGTAAAACAACTTACGTAACAATTAGCCTAATTAAAGTAAAAAAAATCTTTTTGTGACTACATGTTTATGTAGGCAAATTAATATATAACAAGCATATTTTTTGGAAAGTAGTGGTCATAAATGAGTACAGAACTGCCTGATGCACACAGCTACAAAATATCTCTCCATTCTATCCATCCCATCTTATCAGTTTTATCCTCCATTTTATCTGTAATTTCTAACTGCCTACAAAATCTCTACTCCACTGTGGCTATTTTTACACCATTCATTTTTGAATATTTTTTTGTAGATATCAGTATCAGAAGCAGACCGCCATGATACTAGCGCCATTTACGAACAAGTGACACTAGCAGATTTGAAAAGACGCATACCACAGTTAGACTGGGAAACGTATTTGAAGACTATCTTGAAAGACGACGTGCCATTAACTGAACCCGTCGTTACCTATGCAATGTCATACTTTAACGATATGGGGAAAATCTTGCTGGAAACCAATATAAGGTGGGTTTCATTTATTTTATTTTAACTAACTGTGTATAAGTACTAGTCCAATTACCAATTATAGTCTGCACGCAAGTGCTATGCACCTAAATAACATTTTTCACCTGTCGTATTATTGGCGAACCCATCTTGGGTTATTGTATCTCATGTGCGTTTGAACCAGACTGGCGTGGACAACTGACTCCTGTAACCGTCACGGCGGTCGTTGTTAGAATCGTCGTTATTGTCGTTATTAATCTGGTCGTTATCGAAATGTTATTTAGGCGACTAGCACTTCCAGGAGCGCCCGAAGGACGATTCTCATGGGATCTGGCCCGCAGGCACAGAGTCCTACCCGGGCTCGCACTATTGCATGGAGGTTATCGGATGGGTGCTGACCTGAGAGTTTAGCCAACCCTAACGCATGGGTCATAAATAGCCCAACTGCACGTGCCCATTAGCTTCCAATTTGGGAGATAATGGGTCCAATAGACCCATTAGCTCCTTTAAGCAGTCAGGACCGACCACTTCAAGCTGCGACTGCATAGCGAACTACAACCGTCTATTCATTAGAATACTTGAGACTGCTTGAGCAGTCGCGAAGTTCCGAGCGGTCAGCAGCATGCCGAAATTCATCGTGCGGTCGAGCAGTTGCAACACATACACTGACTTCTCGAGCTGTCAACTGCTCTAGCGCAGTTATCCCTGCGTGCTTCACCCCTCAGCCCGGCGTCGTGTCTGCCACCGCCCGCACACATGTTTTGTTGTTGATTGATCATTCGTGAAAATGAACAACACTTACAATAGTGACGTGCTAATTAGCAAAATCAGCAACGGTAATGCTTCTTCCTCAAAATTCATATTACAACTGCAGTTGAGTTATCAACTGCTCCAGCGGATGAAAACTGCTTGAGCAGTTTGCAGTGTCTGCTCAAGCAGTTGACAATAACTGATTGATCGGTCCGTGCAAGTTGTTCAATGACTAAATGCTCGAGCTGCCCGTGCAAGGACGGCCTTAGCTATTGATTCTACAAAAATATAATTATTGATTCTACATAAATATAATCTTTGTCAAAAGAGTTACAATCTTAAAATTAATAGATATACCTCTATATATCCTCTCTCTTTTAAGCTCTCTTCCTTTTAAATCCGATTTGGTGTTTATTCACATTTTGAAGTAATGCCATGTAATAAATTTCCTGAAATTGTTACAAAAATGCACTTTTGACCCGCCGATAGAGCAAAAGTTCATATATGGTCACATTAGATGTTGCCATCTGCCGAGAACAATCTAAAATGTTTAGTCTAATACCTACTCTACAGTTGGCAAACATTGGATAATCTTCTAAGGTGGAAGCGAGTCAGCACCACTGTTACTGGTGAAAAATATACAGGAAAGAGCGAGAAGGACATTTTCAGTGACCAAAGCATTGGCCGACAGGTAGAGCGGACCTAAGACAAATCATACCAGAAACGAGCTCTACTAAGCACCTCAGCCACAATTTGATAAAAAAATATATGCAGTTATAAAATAATGAAACGATCATGTCAGTAATCAAAATGTTACCTTAGAATGGTTTAAAATTATTGATTGAAAAATGACATTGATTATGTGGTATTACACTATATAATCAGTATATAATCTATACAGGGTAATTAAAGACACCCTTGAAGTAGGCAAATCAGAACAAGCACATAAACAACTTTTACCAATTTTTTTTTGGAGATGTTGGTTTATTTGTAAGTCCGAGCTTAATAGGCTCCGAAACCGTTTGACTGACCATGAAAGTTGTCACATATATGTATTTTTCCATTGAGAAGGTTTTTATGATATCCACTTGGTTGTAACTTACCACTAGATGGAATGCAGCACATCAACTTCTATACCAATCAACCGATTGCCATGAAAATTGATATACAGAAAGCATAATATTTTCGCGCTATTCACTATATTGTACCTTTTCACTAGATGGTACTGCAGCGTTCCAACTTTTGTACCGCTCGACCAATCGCCATGAAAATTGAAATAAATAGACATTTTAGCCCGCATAATATTTTTGTATATATACTATTAACTGTATTGTAGTTTACCACTAGATGTCGTTGTAGCTTATAAACTTTTATACCACTCAACCGATCGCCATGAAAATTAGTACATAGACACTTAAACCCGTATATATACGGGATTAACTTTATTGTAACTCGTCACCAGATGGCGCTGTAGCACATCAACTTCCATACCGCTCAATCGATCGTCATGAACATTGGTATACATAGACATTTGACCTTGCATAATATTTTTGCGTCATTCTCTTTAATGTAACTCGCCACTAGATGGCGTTGCAGCACATCAACTTATATACCGTTTAACCGATCGCCATGAAAATTGGTATACATAGGTATTTGAGCGAGGATATAACACGTGCAACTCCGGGTAATACCACTAGTACAGTATATTATCGATGCTTATAGTTTTGATACTGTTTGCTCGGGCCGACTGTAAATATGTATGACAACTATCTGCCATGGCACCTCAGATACGTACATATGTACCTTCATCACTTTGTCTCAGACTGCCCTTTTAAACAGCTGCCTTTTGGGAGCTAATGGGCCCTTGCTGAGTTGGCCACGAAGATCCATTCTGTTCAGGGTTGGTCACACTCACAAGTCAACACCCATCCGACGGCCTCTATGCATGAAGTGCGAGCCTGGGTAGGACTCTGGCCTTACGGCTAGTTTCCCCTGGGAATCAACCTTCTGGCGCTCCTGGACGGTCTGCGCACCGTGCGACATAAGCCAATCGATTGCGCACTCTGACTAACATTCGGGGGAGTCTGGAAGCAGTACTGTTTACTATAGAGCGGGGGTGGTGGCGGACCTTATGGCGACTGCTCTTGAAACGACCATCGGCTACCCGATCCTGGGTATACAGCAGGGCAAAGGATGCCACGGTCCGCGATAGATTCGGTATACACCGTTTCAGCGCTTCGCAAGGGAGAGGACTGTGCAAGCGCTCGTAACCAATCAAGAGACTGGAGTAAGCTGGTCGCAATAAGTAAGGGCGTGAGTGTATGCCCGCTGGGTAACATACCCGATTATCTCGCGGATAAGGCGTTGACCTCTTACGAGCATGTGGCAGAGCTTGACGGTGGACTGTTTTGTCCAAGTCTTCTGCGTTCACTTCACGGGAGATAGAACGAACAATCGTTAAAATTTTCTGAGGTGACGGGCTCGCCCGTTGTAGTTGACAACTCTGTTTGCCCTTTCAAACATTCACTAATTTATAAACTTTAATGTGCAGGACGGTACATAATTATGTGATGTGGAGATTAGTCTACGCCATAATCCCCCATATGATAGACGACTATAACAGTGCCAGCGTCGACTTCAGAAGGATATTACAAGGGATCGAGAGTGAGCGGCACCGCTGGGCGATGTGCGTTGAGTGGACCAATAAGAAATTTGGAATGGCTGTCGCGGCCCTATTCATAAGAGACAATTTCAACCACGAAAGTAAGGAAGTCGCCTTGAATATGATCCATTCGATCCGCGAAGCCTTCAATGAACTTTTGGCGCACAATCACTGGATGGACGATGAAACACGAGCCGTTGCTAAGCAGAAAGCCGATGCCATGAACGAACGGATTGGATATCCAGATATGCTGACTGTACCGGAAGAACTTAATACAGAATATACAACGGTAAGAAATCAAAGACACTCCTATATTTTTATCTACATTTTACATCAGTGTTTTTCAACCTTATTTAGATCGCAACCCCCCTTTTTGTTTAAAAAAAATAAAAGTTTTACGGGACCCCCCTAGACTGTTTGCTCATCAACAACTGTAACTGTAATCATCCAATAAATAGAATAGAATAGAATAGAATAACTTTATTGTTCTATAAAAACATAACTTAATGAATATTACACTGGTTTTATAAAAAAGACAATTTATGCACAAATGGCGGACTTATCGCTCTAGCAATACCTTACAGTCAACTATTTGATAAAATAATTCCTAATTTTCACAATAAAATACACAAAGAAGTAGTAAAGTTAAATTTAAAATAAACCTATACAAATATATGTCAGCAACTTATGCTAAGGTTGCCCAGGGAAGGATAAAGGAGAGGAGTGTAAAAATAAATGTTTCTTCAACAACTTTTTGAAAGTATACAGCGAAGGTGCATGCCTGATAGAGTGAGGGAGCTGATTCCATAAAATAGTGCGTGTAAACAGAAGAATGATGTATCGGAATGGCTTGATCGAAGTGGAAGACCGTGGCCTCCCAAAGGGTGGAAATTCTCCTTGAGATAGGTGGGTGAAAAGGGGTTATTAAATATGTTGTAAAGTAGCGACAACGTATGCAAATTTCTTCGATCGTGAATAGGAAGCCAATGAAGTTGCTCACGAAAGCAGCTAACGTGGTCGAACTTTCGCAAATTAAAAACATACCTGAGTAAGATATTTTGCAGACGCTCCAGCTTATTCAAAATAACCTCACTAGCATCTATATAACAAACATCACCGTAGTCAAGTATAGGCGTTAAGAGTGTGGACACAATCATTTCTTTATGTGACATGGAGAGAAATCTTTGAAGCCGCCAAAGACTATAAAAACTATGGAAAATGCAGTTTTTGTAAAAAAAAAATGGCGAAAACAACATTAATTTTAACAGTTTTTTTTACTTTCGAAGCTGTATCTTACTGTTTTCATCTTAGATCAACACAATGTTTTTGTAAAAGCAATAGCAAACCACTTAACCGGTTGGAAGACAGCTTTGGCGCGCACAAAAACTGCACAGCAACTTTTTGGTCGATTTTGTAAATAAATACTAACAATATCGTTTTTTCATGAATTCCCTCTTGTTACCTAATAATTAATCTTGTTAGTCATGTATAATATATTATACTTTTATATAATATATACGGGGGCCGGCCGAAAGGGCTACTCGCGGATCTGTGAAACGACGCAAAATGTATATTATCAATGTTGGAGCCCGACCGGTCAACAAATATGTTCCTCTTCCCGCTGTTTCGCTGTAAATGTTTTCATCTTTATATATATAAAACAAGCCGGCAATCATCCGTGTCGGCAAATCATCCGCTTTATTTGTTCTTGCGCCTGACAAAAAAAAACAAAAAATGTCATATATCACAAGGTGCTTCAATGAAGAGAACTAAACGGAGTGCATCCCATTCTGTACAATATGTAAATAAATTAATTCAATCATGTCTTGCCAACAGGTGATTGATAGGTATACTTAATTTTTGTACTTTTATATTTCTTTTATGTAGTGAACTTAATATTTATTTTGTGTTCATTGTATAACTTTCTTAAAGTCATAAATTAAGTTCAGCTAATCTGTAACACGACATTCGTACGAAGTTTGCCGGGTCAGTTAGTATTATATACATAAATAAAGATTTTGTAATATTACTGATTTTTATTTTTAGATAGCCTCCGACCCCCCAGGGGTCTCTTCGCAACTCTCCCAGAGGGTTGCGGCCCACTGGTTGAAAATCACTGTTCTACATAAATTTAACAATATTTTCAGTTGAAAGTCACTAATGATGATTTCATAGAGAACGTACTCAATGTTCTGGAATACGAAGCTCAAAGAAATCTTCAAATTTTACGACAACCCGTGAACAAGGACAAGTGGACCACCGAACCGGCTGTCGTTAATGCATTTTACAATCCGAATAGAAATGACATTGTATTCCCTGCCGGTATACTGCAGCCACTATTTTACAGTCAACATTTTCCAAAATCACTGAACTATGGTGGAATTGGAGTAGTGATTGGACATGAATTGACACACGGTTTTGATGATAAAGGTATAACAACTACCCTCTCTATTTAATTCATATGTGAAACTTTTAAGACATGATGATAAATTTTTCCAGGTCGCCAATTTGATAAAGATGGGAATATGATGCAATGGTGGAACAACGTCACGATAAAGGCTTTCAGAGAGAGAGCTCAATGCATAATTGATCAATATTCAACATACAAAATTAACGAGATTGGCCTCTTTGTTAACGGCCGCATGACGCAGGGAGAGAATATTGCCGACAATGGTGGACTTAAACAGTCATTCAGGGTAATGACTCAAAAACTTTAATACTTAAGTATCATAGACGTGTTATGTAGTAGTAGTAGTAGTAGTAGTAGTAGTGGTAGAAGTAGTAGTAGTAAAAGGAGTGGGGGGGCTTGTATCCAGCCCTTGATGTCACCTGGATCTATAAGATTTTTTGTAACTACTCACTTTGTGGTTGGGTCAGTGGTCTGCTAGTAGCCAGGCACTGCTTACCAGTCCATACAGATCACTGACCTTCAAGTTGGGCAGACTACTGGGTTTGAAAAAGGCTCGTCCCAGTAAACTGTCTTTGTGCGGCGAGGCCTGGGCAGCGACCAACGATATGTATGCTGTCTTCAGGTTGTTCGCCACATATTCGGCAGTCCTTGCTCTCGGTCAAGCCAAGGCTTAATAGATGTGCTCTAAGGGCCATGTGTCCGGTGTGGAGACTTGTAGTGGTTTTAAGGTTCTTCTTGCTCATGTTAAGTAGGGCCTTGATTTTCTTAGGAGTTGCTCTATCATGGCGTTTGCCTGGCGACGTCCTTGTCTCTGTTTCCAGGATGCTCGATGTTCCTGCTCCAAGCAGTCCCTGATAATTTTCTTACCTAAAGCGAAGGGGACCCCAACAACTGGCTCCACCGGGCATTCCAGTGTGCCCAGTTCTGCCAGTCTGTCGGTCCCTTCGTTGCCGGGTATGCCTTGATGGCCCGGTGTCCATATTAAGGTGATTTTATTGGCTTTTCCCAATTTCTTGAGTTCTTGCATACTCTCCTAGACCACAGAAGACTCTATAGTGACTTTAGCCAAAGCGTCCAATGCTGCTCTGCTATCAGAGCAGATGAGGATTTTTCTTTTTTTACCTCAAGTCGACTTTGGAGTTGCATGCATTCCAATATGGCAAACACCTCGGCTTGGAAAACCAAAACCGTGGCATATTGACCAAGGGGGATGCTGATTCTGTGGTTGGTTTTGAGTCCATACATGCCTGCCCCAAAACGTCCATTTGTTCCTGATCCGTCGGTGAACCAGGCGTCTGTCTGCATTGTGGCTTTGAAGTTAATGCGGATCCTTTAAGTCCTCCCCGGTGGGGATTAGGATTTTATAGGATTTCTCTACGAAAAATTTTTTGGTAGTCGATCCTGGGTCAGGATGAACGGGCTTTTGTAAGAATGTTTAGCTCAAGGTGATTGGGCCCTCCTCGTTTCCACTCGCCCAGTCTATATGCTGTTAGTCTGGCGGAGTGAATTATAATATTGTCCAGAGGCAGGTAGCAGAGTGCCATCTGTAATCCCTCCATTGGGGTGATCTTCATGACGTCAGTTGCAGCCCTCAGGTAGTTGCAGCTCTCAGGTAGCTAAAAACAGGCTTTTCAGCATGTGTTTCATCTTGAGCTTTTTCACCCTGGACCACCAGACTATTGCAGCATAGGTTAGTCTAGGCAGCAGTACTGCGCTGTAGAGCCATAAGGCGACCCTAGGTTTAAACCCCTAGGTTTTCCCATAACTTTTTTGCACGTCCGCAAGGAGGCATAGAAGCTTGTTTTTTGCGCTCGAGGTGGTGTTTCAAATTTAGCTTTGGGTCTAGATAGACTCCAAGGTAAACTGACCACTATAGACGTGTTATATACTGATAGTAGTTATATACTATTATTTTGTACACAGGCTTACAAGAAATGGGTATCGAAGCACGGCCCGGAGCCGGATTTACCCGGATTAAATCTGACACACGACCAACTATTTTTCCTCAATTATGCGCAAATTTGGTGCGGCTCAATGAGACCAGAGGACGCTCTGAACAAAGTTAGATCTTCAGTACATTCACCAGGTTTGCATTATTTCCTTTTCAACGTTCTGAATATTTCCTTAATCTTTTTTTCTGACGTTCCAGGTCCGATAAGGGTTTTAGGTCCACTATCCAATTCGTGGGATTTTGCCCAGGCCTATAATTGCAAACCGGATTCCGCCATGAATCCAACAAAAAAATGCAGTGTTTGGTAATGCGAGTGGACATTACGAGTACAAAAGTGTTTAATTCAAGTGCACTGAATATTCGGAGACTTGTGAAAAACATTTATCGGACTTTCTAAATGTACATAATATTATTATGCTTGTCATTAATTTAAGGAGTTAAAATTATTAATAGTTCTTATATTTATTCATTTCAACTAATGAATTTAGACAGTAATAAATAGTGAAGTCAAAATTCTATTTTCTCTTAAAACTTAGGTAGGGTACCTAAGTGTAACTGAACTTTTTTTAACTAGAGAAAACATTTACATGTGTGTGGATTGCCTATTTTGTAACTTATATTTTTGAGTATAAGTGAATGTACCTATTGAATTTTGATGTTCTTGATTTTTATGTAAATAAACGATTGTTTCTTATCTGTATCTTATTTGATAATAAAAATGGATTTTCAAGAGGATATTAAAATAAAAGACAAGAAAATTATTTTCGCAATATATTTACTTTGAGGTGTATGTTTATCGCATAAAATGTTCATAACAATATTCATACAAACATTATCATCTCAACATACCGTCATTTATCTTCATTTATTTATATATAACTTATATTACTTTCACTGTTGCTATAAAATTTGACTCACTATAAAGTAATTTAATACATTCATCGTTTACCGTCCTATCACTAAAATGCATTCGCCCGGCATTCATTTCCTTGCAGCAAATGAATAACTTATCGTTAAAGTATCTTAACTGCTTTGTTATTATGCGGTAGCAACAATTGAGTTAAAACAATATTAACAAATAATGTTAAATAAAAATACAAATCGATAACGTATTTAATTAAAACATAAGGGGTGGCAGGATTAATCTATCAAGGTAAACTCAATAATGAATGCCATTCAAATCTATGGTAAAATGGCCAGAGCGTATTAAAAATAATAATCACTAAGTCATCGACATCCGTCCTCGGGAACTTAAATAATTATGCACAATATGCCAAATGAAAAGGAGACAAAAGTAACAATCGCAATGTAACTAATAATACTGTTTGGTGTTCCCATAGGTAAATTGCACGGCAACATCGGTGATTTTCATCATCGGCGTTGCATACGAGCGTTTAAATAGAAGGGAACGATTAGGTAATTAATTGCAAGCGTTTTCACTCGATCCTCGCAAGTATATTATGCATGAAACAAAACTAATATCAGTAAGTCGGTCGTAACTAAAGGATACAAATAATATTACCAAATAAACATTAGAAAAATTTGTACATATTGCACTCTCATTTAGCTTTTAGTTAGGTTTATGAAACATGAGTAGAAATTACAAACAATATTTATATAGTAACACAGCATTGCAATTAAATTTAAAAAGTAGGTGAGTATAGACAAATGTGAATAAATTACAGATTTACCGTATATTTCTAGACACACTGGCACTATGTATAAAAAAGCGATTCTGATAACAAATTTTCATTTCATATTTGCAAAAATATTCACACATTCATGTCCTCGGTGCGGTTAAAATATTAAAGTACTTTTATTTTTATTTTTTTACTCGTAAACAAAAAAGACAAAGTGAATATTATTTACAACAGAGATAATCCGCTAATTACTTCACGATCAAGCCATAGTCCATTTTATGATGTCGAAAGAATAGCACCTTCATTCATCCTTTTTACATGTCCTTTTAATGCTAATATAACACGTTCTTATTATGGTGAAAAATCTTAGTTATTACTGCAAATGTTCAATACGGTTGGCTCACACAATGCATGACTGCTATCTAGCAGTAACGAATAAATATTATAAAGACAACTGAGTAAATCGTATTAATCAAGTACATCGTTACGTGTAATAAATTGGCAGTATGAGTTTATTGAGTGGATTACGAGTGAACGTAACACAAATGGATTCGGAAAATAGGTCCTCGTAGATTGTATGTTCCATTCGTACTACAGTTCACTAGGTATTCACTGTAAGTTAATGGCTATGACTATTTTAAGAAAGTCGTAGTATTTAATATAATCGATGGGTATGAATGATCTTTATGAATGAATCTTCCTTACGTATTCCCAATGATGCTATCAAGCATAATATAAAAAACATACTGGCAGTGATAGATCTAACGATTATGTGTCTTTTACAAATTTTGTGCATCTAATGTCATTCATCACGCTTTTATTCGCAATTATATGTTAATTAATCGCCATGCAATGTGAGCCAATGTTAAATCGAGTAATAATTACAGAAAACTTTTACACCTAATTACACAATCATAATTGCATGTGAGGCATATTTTATTAAGTATATTTAATACACACCAATGTACTAAGTAAGCAAAATTGAGGATCCATTAAAAAGCACACTTTTTGTGTTACGTCATTTAAAATTATTGCCCTTGATTTTTCATAGAATCGTTTACAACTGAACATATCAGAAAACGTTAAAACTGGAATTAGTGAAGGTGTCTGAAATCCTAGAATACATAAAGATGGACATGTGATGACAATGAGGCTTCAAATGGGTTGTGCAAATGTTCATATTTTAGTGATAGACCGTTAATTTTGCACACTAAAAAAATAAATATTTACTGATGCACTCTTCGAGACTACAATATTTCGAGAGAAATATCAAAATTAAGTAGAAATATGTCCCCCACGATAGTAGTCACCCTTAAAACTAAAGAAATTAGAATTTTCAGCCCGCTGAAATAAAGCTATGTACTTACACTGGATATTTCATTATCAATACCAACAATTACTTTCTATAATATCTGATTTCAATATTATAGCTCTGTTATTATATCTGTACTTTAACCATTTTTGCAATTGTTTCTTTTTTAAATATTATCACAAAGGTACAAGTATAAGCAGGTACCTTAATGTAAGGCATCTGTGTGGTTTTATGTATGGGAATCTCTTTGTTTTCATAAATTTTTGGTATATACTGTTTTGACAATTATAATCTCTCATCGTTCGAACAGCCAAACCGTGTACTTCAGGAAAGGAGAAATTAACTTTATAAATGGAGAAACCCCATGTAACAATTAATAGTGTGCATATGATAAGCTATATACATTTAACGCGGTCTCAAATGGTAGATTAAAAACATCCAATTTTTATGATCTCTTAGGATATATCTTATGGTCATTATATGAATATGACTAATTTATATATATGGCAATCCAGTTGTAATCAAATAGAAAAAAAAAATAAAAAAAATATGTATTTTTTTTCATGATTTAAGAGTATTCTCACCGACATCAATATTCAGAGCAGCATGATAGCACAACAATTTTGTGATTGGTCAAATTAATAAAATTCACTAAAAAAATGGATAATTCTTTAAACTACTTAAAATAATTATAAGTCAAAAAAAATCCTAGCTGAATTACTCTGAAAAAGTATATTTCTATTTTGGTGAGAATCGCCTAATAAAATAATAAAAACAGGATTCCAAAAACAAAATAATATAAAAACTGTACTTCGCTTAGCAAAAAGATTTTTAAGTAGGCATTGTAAGTCATTCCAACTTTGAAATAAAATAAATAAATAAAATGGCAGAGAAATGGAGCTCCTATATTTTTTATGTACTATGTACAAATGTATACATCTTCATTTACAATACTAATCAACACATAACTAGGTATTATGATCCAAGTAGGTATATGTAAAAATTAGAAGTAAGTATTTTGTGTACGTAATTAAGTTAAATCGATGTAAGGGCTTGTTTCGTCACATTGAACAGATCGAGTGTCACATTAGTAAAGGAGGTTGATTAATTTTATTATGAGTGATTTCAACGAAAAATTTTGAGGGTAGCAGATCTATAGCTAATGTAACGTTAGAATCAGACCATAACTATACGATTTCCTTACCCATTGTACTATGGAAATGATGACACAATCATTGCTGAATTGTACTTGAGTAAACCTTACAATATTTGCGCACCACTAGAGTACGAATGAAGAGTGAGCGAACGTGCGACAACTGACCAGCCGAATCAACCGACAAAAGCTACCGATGCGGATGCTCTCCGGTATGTTATTGTATCCTTGCAATCGATTTGCAGAGAGGAACTTATCGTTTACTTAAATGTTTGGTGTCAAATCTTTTTTCTTAAAGCTGCAGATCGAACCTATAATTCCAAATATACAAACACTCATTATTTTGTAAACTACTTTCTCAAAAAGTTTATTTATTTTTTACAGTCTCATTCTAAGCTCTCTCACAAAATTTTATTTAAACGAAAACATAGTGACTATGAATAAGAAGAATCGAGGAATAAGAAGCGGAAACCCTCAAACTTTCATTGCGGGTAGACCGGTGCCTCGGGAGTGGATTCATTTCCCTGCTCAGCAATGCATTCAAAAGTTTGAGATTCGGAATTAGTTCACGGAGTGAGGGATTTTTAAGGATGTTTGTTTATACCCTGTAAAATTTAGTCGATAGGCGGATAGCCTATTTGGCAAAGGGCTGAAACGCATTGCTCGCATGTAGGAATTCAAGGTGAGGTAACGCAAAGGAAGAGCGAGAAACGAAAATAAATCTAATCCGGGATAGTACAAAATGGACGTCAGACTTGTGAGAGAATTTTTTATCTCTAACCATCACCATGCCCGCCCAGTCTTAAGAAGGCACCTCTTGTGTTTAATAAATAAGTTTCGGAATTTGGAAAAATCCTACTAAAAGAGTCGAACCGCCCTCGGAGCGACTCGAGTCTTCGACGGCAGGCGACCGACCGGCGATGCACTACGCCAACTTACCTCAAAACGATGAGTCCTCACAAATCATTATAATACATATCTATGCGTAGAAAATATTAAAATTATGAAAGTCTACAATCGTCACCAGTAACTTCGTACATAATTTAAACTTAATTTATCGTGTAATTTCTTATCGTGAGAAAATATATTATTATAATAGAGACAACAGGCCGGTAATTTTAAAGTGACGAGATGCACTTCGAACGATTTTAAATAATCTTTAAGATGTTCTTCGACGCGTTTGCGAGAGAGCGAACTGCAAAAAAATAATTCATCTTAGCGTTAGTCGAGTTCGCTCGCTCGGACGCTGTAATTGATCCATTTTATATACTCTCTGTAGATACGCCGCCGCTCAGTAAAACTTTCCGCAAATCGAAATGAGTTTCCTCGATACGGGCGCATAATAATTATCATCGGCGAAGAGTCTCATTCTCGCTTTTCGTAAATTTAACATACATATATTACGCGAATTACTTACAAAAATGGGTAAATATTTTCACAGCCACGGCGGCCGACCGACCGACCGCCAACACTTCTCGTCCTCCGCATAATCTAAACGTCCGTCCGTAATAATAAAATTTGAGTAGCGTGACCGCGGGCAGTGCGCGGGCCTATCGGTTGGGCTGCCAGTGGGGTTAGAGCGAGGACACGTCGGCCGGCATAACCGGTTGCCCCGAGCTCACTTCCGTCACGTCCCAGATCTCCTCCAGGAAGCGAGGCAGCTTGCGGTTGTTGAGCTTCAGCGATATGCACATATTCGAGTTCTGATTTCCCAACGTCCTCAGTTCGGTGAGGATGGATAACAGTTTAGCGAACAATATATTACACTTGGTGTCCCCGCCGTGCCGGTTGAGGATGTACGCCTTGAGGGTCTGGATGTAGTAGCCCTGGATTTGCTCCACGAGCTCCGCTTCGTCCAAGCCGGGCCGATCTGAAAACGCATCAATATTTAGCAGTGTATTTCATTGCCGGTCTGGCCGGGTTCTATTACTATCCATAAAGTAGACCTACTACTGGCGACTTAAAGTGAAATGACAGGCGGTTAAAAAAAATGGCACCGCAGAGTCAACGGTTTAGGGAGTCGGAGCTCGCCGTGACGCCGTGGCCCCTTAGCGAATCGGACCTAGCAAAACCCAACCTGAGGAGTGGCAGTTGGCTTCTCGATACCGGCTAGAAGTGGGATGCTGGATAAATTGCGGGATGCTCCATTCTAGACTGAACATGGAACAAGGCAATGGAATACTGGTCATAATAGGTTCAACGAAAAAACCCCTCTGAACCGGTTTTACAACTCATTGTATGCCAACTTTTTTCCTACCTGAAGTTGTTTGCCACCGTACAGATGTACCCAAACGCGAGTTTAGTCGTAGTTTAGCATTCGAGTGCTTTAGTTTATTCAGTATGCCAGCTTAGAGTTGTCTCTCTTCACATCTCTTTCTCTCGCATCGTGATGTTGTGATCGTAATCCAATAAATAAGTCGGTAATGATAGAATGCCAACCAAAGCCTGTGCTCGTTGAATGCCTGTGCCTTTCACCTGTCACAGCAAATTCCAGTAGCTAGGTAGCTGTTGTAATTTCACTTAATTCCACTTTTTTATTCTTCAATTATAAAATAAACGTTTCTTCCCATGTCATTGATTTTTTAACGGATAATATCCATATCCCTTAACCTGTGCATATTCCTTATATGTGCATCTTCCTTAATATGCATATTCCTTAACAAAACTTAATAAAAAAAACATTTCTAAAGGTCTTTTTCCTAATTGAGGATATAAGGATCTTCTTGCTGTTTTTAGATAACTGCATTCATGCCCAAGCGACTTGCAACAATCGAGTTGTACAATGTGTGCCTTAACTGAATGTTACTGAAGTGCTGGGATTGACGTATCACAACCCAATGTGGACTCAGATAGTCAATGTATGTGCTCCCTAAAGTTTAAACTGAGTATCAAAGAAAACTCCCAATCACTGGTTTCAGTAACGGTGGGTTATAGACACACCCACTGATAGAGTAATTTCCTAACGTTTTAGTTTAATTTTCCTAGTTTTATTTATTTTAGCAAATCTTGTCTTATAGCAAATCTAGCCTTGAAAATAAAAATCTGCCAAAGGAACTTTAAGTAGAAACATATTCATCGGCTTGCTTTAATTGGTACACTTATGCGATCAAAACTATTTATATAAATGAATTTGATTTCAGTTCCATATCCTATGGCCAAAGATAAAGTTATTTTGAGAATCATGGTCACCCTACTTAGGGAAGGTTTTCAACACTCAACTTTATTATAATATGGAATCAAAAGTAAGATAGCTTTAATATTTAAGAAAATTATAAAGGAAACGGTACTCTTGATTATTTGAGCAGAGGAAAAAATCAAAGAATGTAAAAATCTGCACTAATATTGCATAAATCAAGAACCAAAAATTGCAAAAACCTTATAACAATTGAAAAATAACCTTTGAAAAAGAAGAAAATTATACTCGGGATTGCAATAGCCATTTTTCTAGCAAACTAAAACTAGAGAAGTAATAAATAAAAAATATATAATTAAACAGATTTCTTGATAATAATAATACCTGAAAATATGACGATGGCGGTGAGCAAGGCGTACTCAACATTGTCGACGGTCATGGTATACATGTGTCGACAAAAATGAAGTAGGTCTTCTATCACGTCAGACATGCCAGCCATTTTATAGGACTCTCGCGTGTAGGATCGGTTGTTGGCGAAGAGGATTGAATCTGACACGGCGTCGTAGCGCCGCGCCATTCGTAACATCATCACCTCACTTGAACACGCCTGCAAGTAGAAAAGTGGTTATTAAGATAGGGGTTCTGTCTAGGGTGCATTACAAGCAGTTTTAGAATGAAGACAAACCTTGAGTAAGGTTATTTGGTCCCCCTGTGAGATCTTGGTGAAGGCAGGCAGCCCCTTGGCGAATTCCACGATGAGCTGCACGGTCAGGATGGTGATCTCGGTGATATGCCTGAACGGGACGTCATGCGCGTCGTCCTCGTCAACAGGTGCACTCTGTAAACATAACGGCAACAATGTAACATTTGACCATATACAATGCTTTGACGAGAATTTATAAAGGATGTCTAAAACTTAAAAGCAGACTGGCTATATAGGATGACCAAGCTGGCTATCGATTTGCTCCTTGCTTATTAGCTTTCGGGTCATATCCCGCAGAGATTCCAAGCATAGCTCTTTCCATAGCTCACTGAGTCACTTTAAATTTGTGGGCGAGCCCCATATATATAAATACAAACGGAGCTGCCATGGAATTCACCGACCGGAGTCGGGCCCATCATAATACTATTATTTTACACTTCTTGGGGGTGAGCAGTGGATTCCGCACTTACGAACCGGCTGTGGTAGGTTTAGGACAGCTGTCTTGCCACATGTGAGTGTTCACCTTACCACCCATTCACTCCCCCCTTCGAAGCCATAGAATTTGAGATGCGCAAATCGCAGTTTTAGATAATTTTTCTAAGAAAGAGTTGATTATTTTTCTGGAAAGGCCAAGATCTTTAAAGAGGTGAAATAGAGATTTAGTTGGCAGGCCACGAGGCAGAAACAGTGAAGCTGTTCCGGGTTACGGCATTTGCAAGATCATGGTATTTATTTAATTTATACTCGTGGTCTTTTGGGATATTTGATTCCCATGGAACAGTTAATTCTACAATAAGGGCCACCTTCCGAGATAGAGAGTAAAGAGTTATATCTGGACGGAGGGCTGTGCATCCGAGACTTTCAGGGAATTTATACTGCTTAGAGACCGAATCAACCTCCAGAATCCAATCTGTAGCTTTCTCAATTATTGAGAAAGGTTTTGTAGTTAAATGTTTTTTGTCTTTAGAGCCATCCCGCACAAACTGTATTGGGGGTTTGGAGGATACTGTCAAACCCTTGTTGGCACGAGTCACTGAGAGACTAATTACCTCGCGAATAACAGCGAGAACTTTGTCATGGCGGTAAGTGTACCGTCCTTGATCTAAGGCCACCTTGCAGCCAGCTAGAATGTGTCTAGCTGTGCAAGGGGTATTGCTACAGATGGGACAAGAACTGTCCTCGGCAAAGCTCCAACGAGCGAGGTCTGGAAGTGTATGCTAAAAGGCATTCAAATAAAATTTCAGCATCTCTGGCGTCCAGCCATAGAGGATTACCTTCCAGTGCATTGGAGGCGGAATGCAAAAGTCCCCAATTGTTGTCCAATCATTCTGGCATTGAAGGCCAATAGCATGAGCCATACTCTTGCTGTCGTAATCTCCCCGCAAAAGAGACTTCTTCAAGTCCACGTCGCTCGTGGTTGTACTGCCATACCCCAGACCAGTGCCATTCTGGCTGATTCCAGTAAGGAACTTTTTGTGGAAATCTACGCGGGCTTGTAGATCATTTGAATCACTACGGCCACTTATTACGTGCTTCGATATTGCCGGATCTTTGGAATTGCACAGAATCAAATTTTTGGTTATTCTGGAGTTGGCGTAGAGCAGAGAGGGCATTTTTAGAGCTAGCCCAAAATTTTGTTTGGACCTGAAGAGAGTCGAGGGGTCAGCTGGTTTGGCTAAGGACAGCCAGGATTTTAAACTAGCTGTCACCAGCGCATCTACACGGGACAGTTGGGTTTTGGTAAAATCGTAAATAAGAAAGGGCCATGACAAATGTGACGTTAGATAATTGTCATAGATCCAGGCCTTACGAGGGCCAGAAATTAGCAAGGCATCTATTTTTGCCAGGCAACTTTTGAAATGCTCTATAACATGATCGCCCGAGACGTCTTTTCCCTGATGGGTGATTTTTCTGCCGAGGAATTTGAAATGATTGTTTGGGTCTATAAGGGAGATATTAGAGCCCTTATAGGCCAATTTGAGGTCATAGGATGTAAATTTTGTGTCTATGCGGGCGAGTCCATGGCAATAACATTTGGAGGGCTTCACTTTTATACAGCCTGACCAGTCGCAGAACAGCTCCTCTTTCTGTAATAGCAGGGAAAGCTGCTTGGGGCTCCTGGTGATAAAAGTTAGGTCGTCGGCAAAAGCGAGGCAGGACGAGGTGTATTGGCCGTCTGTTTTAAAACGGTAACCCCGCTTCTTGTCGAACTGGGTCAGGCTTTCCAGCAGTATATTAAAAACTATATTAAAAATCGTCGGGGAGAGGCAACAGTCCTGAAATAGTCCAATTGAATATGGTATAGAGCGGGTAGTCCATTCTTGCGTTTTAACATGGAACGTCAGACAGATGTAGCAGGAGGCTACAATGTCACGCACGACTGGTGGGAAGTTGTACCAGCGGAGTGCAAAGTGGAGGAGACTGTGTCGGACTGACCCAAAGGCATTCTCTAGGTCGAGCCAGCATACATTGATTTGGCGTTCGTGCAATGTCCAAGTGTCTGCACCATACGCCATCACATGCAAGAGGCACTGATTACCTTCGTCTTCAAGCATTGCAGTATATCAGATTTGAAGGTGCGGTCGTATTCTTCTGTCATAAGTTTTGTCTACCAATCTGGATATTCTGCCCTAGGCAGAAGTGTTCCTCAACAACAGGCATATATCCAGACTTCAGTTTAGGGAGGGAAGGGGGGGGGGGGGGGAATTCAATGAAACAATGCGCGCTGCACCCACCAAACTTGAATTTGCCTGTACAATGAAACGAAAATATGCCAGATTTCGGGGGTTAAATCACAACTATCCCCCCTCCACCTGAATACGTGCCTGACAATGTACATAAGATGCAGATTCTCCCTGATTCTCATTTTTTTCTCGACATTAATTTTTTACTCAAAAAAATTCAGGGGGGGGGACCATCCTATGTCCCCCCCCACTGGATACGTCCTTGCTCAACAACTTCGAGGATTGCATTCTCAATGGTTAGCGTTGTCAGGCCAACATGGGCATTAAGTATAAAAGTATAATTTTGCCCAGTTCATCAAAGATCCACTTGTTGGGATGCCTCTTTGAGGTCGTTCAGTCTTTATTGGAGTAACTTCGTCTCTGCCATGATTACTATATAATCTGCAAACCTTAGATGCGGGATGTGTTCCCTGTTATTGTTGATTCTGTATCCTTTCCTTATTTTGAAGATGTCCTCTAGGGCATTGATGAACAGTTTCGCGGCAATGACACCCACACCCTGTCTCACTCCTTTCCCCAATGGGATCGCTTTGGTTTCGTGGTTGTGTACTTAGACAAAAACTAACGTTGTCAATTACAACGGGCGAACCCTTCACCTCAGGAAGTTTTAACGATAGTGATCGTTCCTCCCGTAAGGTGAGCGTAGATGACTTATAGACCAATACAACTCTACTGTTTAGCTAAGCGGGCAGCCTTGCCCCCTGTCTACCAGTTTTGGAAGGATATCTCCATCTGGAATTAATCATCAGGATACCTCCTTCCATCTTCGGCGCGGCACTGCAGTATTTCCATACAGGTTTAGACCAAAAAATTGCGACGGTGACCAAAGTTGATTACGTAATCAAGACAAGCACCCCCCCCCCCCCCCCCACGTAATCAAGCGTAAGCCTCAGCTTCAGCCCCCTCTCCCCTCGGTGATTACGTAATATGTGGACGACCCCTAATCTACTTGGTAACGCTGTAGATAATCCAAAACTGCCCAGGTTCCAACCGAGTCGAAGGCCTTCTCGGTCGACGAATGCCAAACAAAGCGGTTTGTTGTACTCTTCGGTCTTCTCTATAATTTGTCTGACCAAGTGCATGTGGTCTACGGTACTAAAACACTTTCGAAAGCCTGCTTGTTCAGGTAACTGAAACTGATCAAATTTGTTCGCTAGTCGATTTGTAATCACCCTCGAGAACACTTTATATATGTGTATATATATCTACTTGGTATATGTAAAACTACGATGATGATGTAAATCATTTGTTTGGTTGAAAGAGTATTTGAAACAAAAGCTGGTCTACTATAAAACGTGCTTCTGTAGTGATTACACTTCTTGTAAAACGGTATATATTCCATATGATTTAAATTTTGATGATGCAATAATTTTCCTAAAATGGCAGCATAAGCTAGTCACCTTCTGTTAGTCATGAGTAAATGCATAGCGCTTTGGTTTGCTGATAGATGGCAGTAGTACTCTAACAATTAACTTAACATTATATTCTGAAATATTTCGAATAGCTACTCTGTATTTTTACTTTCCCGATCCACCAACCTAAAAAAAGAGAGTTTTGAGAATGCGCAAATTTTATATTTAAAATAGATATTTTGCACAGGGTGTTGCAAAATACCTATTTTGAGACCTCCTGAGACGATTAAGGCGACATGATACCTGGGAACGACCATATCTGAAGAATTTTAGTTTTATGTTTTAAAAAAAATTGCATTAATTTAAAAACAAGTTACTAAGTGAATCCCTTCATAAAGAACCAATTTAAAATTTGGTCTCAAAAAAGTTGCTCATTGCCTTGGACATTAAGGCTTTAATCTGAATTTGAAAACTTTCAGGCGCTATTACTCCTACAATGTAAGCGGTAAGTGTGTTTTATTATAATTTCATTAATATATTGACTGGTCAATTCTCTATAGGGCAGCACTTACCCACATTTTTTATTTAGGTCCTAAATTAATTACAATTAATGAAACCGTGAAAGCGCTTTGAGATTTACGCTAAATATGCTTTGCCATTAACACCCATATACCACCACTGCGTAAAGATAGTTATTCTGTGCTAGCGTTGCGTTACAGCATTTAGTATGCGCCTGGTCGCCGGTGCGAGCGGATGTGGAATCTACGCTTGACGCTTCCTCAACGCTGGATTTTTATTGGTTAAACCCTACAAAATTGACCCTGCCTATTTTTTTGCGTGTCCGCTCATTTCGGATATTTTTCTGAGGTCTCATGTCGCATTAAAATAATTTCCAGATGGAAATCTGCCTGTGTGTCTGTCTGTGTGTATTAATCCACGATAGTGCCTAAACGCTTGATGCGACCGAGCTCTAATTTGGTATGCATGCATCATTACATCATGGCAAGAAATAAAAAGGTTGTGGTTGAAATCGGTCCAGCGCACTAGTCGTATTTTAATCTCAAAATATGGAACTTAGAGACTTTGAAATTTGGTACATAGATGTCTTGTTGGGCCGAAATCACATCATACAATTTTGGTTGGAATACTTCATATACAAGCTACACTAATAATATTTTTATTCCAATATACATTTCAAACAAATATTAACGCTACCTATTGGCGCTTGGCCCAACCCCGACCTTACCCGAGAAACGAACCGCGCCGCCCGAAGTGGTTGCAATGGAACCCAACAACAAATGGGTTCTTCCGCCGGGAGAGTACCGTCATGGATTTTTTCAATGAAATTAATATACAGATGAAATCAGTCCTTGGCGTCTTGCCGGAAAAGTCTTGAGGTGACACAACCGATATTTTATTTTGCTGTGATTGTAACAATTAGGTAATTATTATTCTACTTACTATCATTATCCTTTTGAGGTCTTCTTCTGACGGCTGCTCATAGCCGTCCTGGTACCAGACTAGCCTCGCTATCACGTATTCCTGATTGGGGGTTAAGGGAGGTACCCCTCGTAATCGGTTCTCCGCTAATAACTTATCTGAGAGGAATTTCTGGAAATGAAAAAAATATTCATGTTATAAATTTATTTGAGAACACATTTTTCCTGGTGTGATGCAGATGATGGAAATTGGAATGGGGAAGGCCGTTCAATGAGGCAGAAGAAGTTATATCGGTCATACCACATATATATCATTTTATAAAATAAGATGCAGCGAGAACAGCCATTCGGCTTCAGCAGCTGAAAGTATGGACCACGAAAATAGAATAATAAAGCAGGAGTATTCGTTAACATTGTCGCTTTAAATAAAATAACCAAGAACCTACATTGATAATTTAAGGACAAATGAAGGGACTGGGGCTGCAGTATACACTGAAATATCGATCGATCGTTACCCACATTTACGTTTCCCGCATGCCTCGTTTATTTTTACACGACTGCCCAACAAAAAAGGAGTGTAATGTGTTCAGGGTTCATCTATGTATGGTTTCCGTTTCTTTATTCCATAACTACTAAACGCTTCGACCGATTTAGAAGTGTGTAGTATTTTTAGAATCGTTATGTCATCCTGAGTGTCATAGGGTACCTTAACTGTTCAAATATCGTAGTTGTCTACATGTCCAAATGTTCAAACATTACATTACATTACATTTTCGTCGTGTCCAATTGACGGCCAAAGACCGCTCTTGGACGTGTCAAAATAATTGGGTTAGGTAGTAAGTCTCGTTACTACTCTTTACTGAACATACATAGGTAGTCAGGAATTAAAACTACTAGATTGTCAAACTATAAATATAAATAATCAAAATAGAAGCCTAATATTTGAAGTAGTTAGTAATTCGAAAAATTGTCAGTAAAATGTTAAATAATCAAATTAAAGCTACGTTATGCATTTTAAACTAAAAGTACAGATATAAGACCATAAAATAATCAGACAATAAGGCTCTACTTTTTTAAGTAATTTAAATGGGCACCATATTTTTAAAATGGCCCTCAAATTAGGCCAGATTATAGAAAGGGTGGCCTATCAGCATCTCCTTGATGTTTTTTTTAAATTTAATGTCCTACAGCTATTTAAATTTTGTAGGGAGTAGATTATAGAATTTAATGCTAAGGTACAAGTAGCTTTTCTGTATTTTTGCCAGTCGTATTCGGGGTACGCATAAAAGGGAGCTGCCGCAGGTATGATGCGAGTGAATGTCTGTATTAATTGCAGTTTCTGCGAGGTGCTGTCTAGCATACATTAAACACTGGTGTATGAACACCGAATACATAGTCATCACCCTTGCCTTGCTGAAATATTCTTTGCATGAGGTCCTAGTCGTTACCTGATACATGCTGCGCAGTGCTCTCTTTTGCAAAAGAAAGATTCTTTTACTGGTTTCGGCATTTCCCCAAAATAGTAGTCCATAAGTCATTAATGAGTTAAAATACGCAAAGTATACTGATTTGGTTGCCGCAAAACCACAAAGACTTCTAATTTTTTTAATAGAGTATATCGAGCTACATAGCTTACTAGCTAATTGTTGGATGTGCGCATTCCATTGTAGTTCACTTTCAGCAGTCGTGTTCTTTATTCTTTTTAATATATTTACTTGTGTAAAGTATCGAATTAATCCTATGTAAAACACAGAAATTTAAATTGCATAATAGAACCAAGGGGATAAGGTTGCTTTCTGGTAAATCGAGTAAAAAGTATCCGATTTATGTATACTTAATTATGCAACATTAAAACAAATCCAGGGGTTAAGACTACGGTCGAAGGTTATATTAAGCAATGGTGTAGGCGTTTGCTGATGAAGGAGCCTGTTTTACCTATGCCTGAGTCGTCAACTCAATTTACACGACGGCATCAAGATCGCACATCAAAGAACAATAAAGGAAAATTACAGTCGCTCCAAGGTTATGTAAGTATACAGAATCTACTCGCAATGAGAATGAGAAAATCCGACAGGGAAATTAATTACGCGAGTTGAGCTATAAATATATCAAACGCGAAAGCGCAAAACGAACCTGGTTGGAACCTGGAATCTGGTTATTCTACGAAGAATCTTGAGAAATGTCTGCCATAAACTGAGATGAAGTAGTAAAGGTATCAGAAAAGTAGCAGGACCTGATGGAATACCCATAGAAGTATTAAAGCTCATCGAAAGAAATGAGAAACAAGTAAATATATTAAAAATAATAAAAAACACGACTGCCGTTGCAGAAAGTGAACTATTGTATTTATAATTATTTGTATTACGGTTTTTTAATAAAATATTTCTGGTTATGTATTTATCCATATAGATACATGTATATTTTAGGAATATACTCAATCATACTTTCATTTGACACTAAGAACCATATATTTATGTTAATTTATTGAGATCTGGACATTTAGATATCTATTTACTTGATATTTTGACAGTTAAGATACCCAATGACACTCGGGATGACATAACGGACCTAACAATACCACATACTTCTAAATCGGTTCGAGCGTTTAGAAGTTATAGTGAAATAAAGAAACAGAAAACATACATAGATGAACCATGAATACATTACACTCATTTTTGTTGGGCAGTCGTGTAAAAATGCTCCCATTTTCTCTTTAATAAAATTTACACGACCGGCAATATTCCTACTGACTGGTCGAAGTCTACTTTTGTATAGCGATACAGCGAATACCGGACCTCAGTCTAATGTCTCACTCCCTGAAACTCTTACTTCGAATCATACAATCCAGAATTTATAATATAATAGAACAAGAAGTCAATTTGGCTTCCGCAACATATTAAGAACCAGAGAAGCGCCATTCAGCATCCAGGTTCTGGTCCAGGAATGTATAGATATTGGTCACACAATTTATAATATAATTGAATAACAAGTCAATTGGCTTCCGCAACAACCTATGCACCAGAGAAGTGCCATTTAGCATCTAGGTTCGGGTCCAGGGATGAAGAGATATTGGTCACACAATTTATAATATAATACAATAACAAGTCAATTTGACTTCCGCAACCACCTAGGAACCAGAGAAACGCTATTTAGCATCAGGTTCTATAGAGTCCAGGAATGTAGAGATGTTGGTCACACAATTGGTAATATAATAGAATAACCATTCAATTTGGCTTCCGAAACAATCTAGGAACCAGAGAATTGCCATTAAACATCTAGGCTCAGGTCCAGGGATGTGGATTATTTTTGATATTGGTCACACAGTTTATATGAGTTTCATCGTCTTTGAAAAAGCTTTCGATAAGTCAGACACAACTAGATGGTCGAAATCTTCCAAGTGGGAATAGATGACAAAGACTTGTGTATTATTACTAATCTCTACTAACACCAAAGAACGTACATCTACGTTAGCCAGAATACTTCTTAAGATGTGGAGATATGGCGTGGAGTCAGACAGGGTTGCATAATAATACCTGTGCATTGCAATCTTTACTCTGAGTTCGTTTTTAAGCAAGCACTATATAAATCAGAGTGAGGTTAAGTGAGGTAAATGAGTTAAATGGCGTAAACATCAACAATATAGGATATGCAGATGATACTGTACTAATCGTCAGCAGCGTGGAAGATCTCCAGCTCCTCGTTGCCAATGTTACAAGAGTATGTGACAACTAAGGGTTGAAGTTGAGCACCACAAAGACCAAATGCATGATAGTATCCATAAACACACCTACAGTTGCAGTTTACGGAATTCGACTCTGAAGGACTAATAACTTTATTTCCTTAAGCTGCAATTTGAAGAACTGGTATATGAGCATGGAGATAAAAATCCGCATTGAAAAATCCAGAAATGCATTATTTAAGATAAAAAACGTATTATACGGAAGAAACATCAACCTACACTTGAAGATCAGACTTCGAAAATCAGTATTATCAATACTGTATCACAACATTAATCTATTGACCTATCTCGACTCCTGGGACCTCCAGTAACACAAATTATGAAGTATTCTGAAATACCACACGAAAAATATTGGATTTTTTCTTACATTGCCATTTTGTTATTACGGTTTTATAAAGAATAAAGACGTTTCAATCGTAATTTTATTGAATTACAAGGTTTTATTTAAACTCAATTACTCGATTTATATGTATCAACATTTTCCTTACGGTTAATACGGAAATAACAGTAAATTGTAGTTTCGACATGATTCATGTGTCTGACTATAACCGTACGTATACTACTGCATGGAATCGTAATTTTGTTGAATTACAAGGAGTACTGTTCAAATTCTATTACTCGATTATATGTATTAACATTTTCCTCGCTGTTAATAGGGAAATAACAGTATACTGTAGTTTCGACATGATTCATGCGTGCGATTATAACCGTACGTATACTATACTACATGATGTCATGTTAGAAGCGAGATCCCAAGGTCGCGACGTAATGAAATAACATTATGTTTTAACATTACGACACGGTAACTACCGTCACGCCAACATCGTTAAGAGTCATGTCGATTCATACGTATGGATCGCAGTCCGCGTTATATAAGCAAACCTCGTTGAAACGTGCGTGTTTCCGCGTATTACATCGTTATATCGTCGTCAGTGTAGGCATAATGTCAGGCATAATGAGCGTAGGCACTTACAACTTTAGTAGCCTCCGCGGGCAGAGGATCACAGCGCATGATGGCCGGCAGGATGTCCGGCTTGGGGGACGCGGTGGTGCTCATGACGCCGGCGGGCTTGTCGCGGTCCTTCATGGCCTTCTTCTCGCGCCGCTTGATGGCGCACTGGTTCTCGGGCACCACGCACTCCGGCCGCATGCCCACCGCCAGGCACTTCTTCAGCCGGCACTCCTGGCACTTGCGCCGCATGTACATGTCCATCTCGCACTCGTGCCCGAACTTGCAGATGTACACCGCGTTCTTCGTCACCGACCGCCTGAAGAAACCTGCAACGGACCGAAAAAAACACATCAAAAAGCAACTCGCGGACGCTCAGGTGAATGTTGAATGAGCAGATTGGCGAAGGTACTGCAATCATATGAAGGGTTACGGTGCAGAACGATGTCAATTTATTTTTTTAAGATGAGATATTTTTATATAAGTACATAATTTAGGTAAAACCTATTATTCTTTATTTGTATGGTTTACATACAAAATATATTTTTTCTCACTCAAACAAACCCTGGATTTTAAAATGGAATTACCGAAAAATTCAAAAAATGTTGACGTTCTTTCCCGTAACCCTTCATATCTATAGATGTCCTCGAGAGCAGGTACAAACGCATTTGCCACCCGTCATCCTCGGGGCCAGTGCAGGATCTACGTATAAGCTACACAAGCTATAGCTTAGGGCCCCCACTTTCTTGGGGGCTCCAAAAAAATGTCCAAGTGAGCAAATACTAATATTATAAAGAGGTAAAGTTTGTGACGTTGTAGGAAGTAATCTCTGGATCTACTGAACCGATTTTGAAAATTCTTTTACCAATAGAAATCCACGTTATTTGTGAGTGTCATAGTCATAGGATATATATACATTAATCCGAAAAATGAAAAGACTTTTTCGTGGTAGTCGGATTTGCAAAGTAAGTCGGAGAATAAGCGGTCGAACGAAAACGTTTCTAACTAACGCTGCCTTGACGATGAGACATATATAAGTAAGTTCTAGAGAAAAGTTGTAGAGCTTGATAATGCCTACAAAAAAGTCAGCGACAGTATATGTCTAACTTTTATATTTAAGTCACAAAAAGTAGTATTTTATATTAAAAAAATAATTTAAATCGTTAGGTCATGTTTATTTGTCATATTATCAACAATTATGAATTATTATCAAAATAGGTAAATTTATCGTCTCAAGCTTTTAAAATAAAAGACTTTTCCCTTTTACTGCATATAATTTCCCTTTTACTGCATAAATAATTAAAGAGATAATACGCTCACAAATAAGACACTCACAAGAAGACTCACAAATAACGGTATAGTCACATTGGCATGCAAATACATAACATACCTACATATGCAGTAAAAATATAACCCTTCTTTTGGCAGTCAGGAAATAAATCATAGCACTCAGTACTAACCGAACCACACTCATAATTTCATCACAGATAAAAAGTTTTACCGCCTAACGAAGTGGGCACGGGTCAGCTAGTGTCATATATACTTAAATATACTGCCGCAAAATAGCTCAAATAGCTTAGGGCCTTATCGAGTCTAAATCCGGCACTGCTCGGGGCTGTCAATGCGAGTACGACGGAGTCCACGTTTGAGTTTTCGAAAGAGGAAGAAGTTTCACGCGAATTTAGGTCGGGGTCGTGAGGTTCCTATATAATTACAACTTTTAGATTTCTGCGGTTATCATAAAAAAATCATTGACGAAAGTGGCTTTGTGAGGAGATACGAAGTCATGGAGCAAAAAGAGCACTCTCAATTTAGACCATAGACGTTTTCCTTTCTATTTGAAGGGTTACGGAGAAGAACCATCAATGCCAATTTTATTTTTCAAGATAGTTTTTTACGAGGTGTAGTAAAATATATATATTTTTAAAAAAATCAACTATATTTGGTTTACAGAAAAAATGTATTTTTTCTCAATGAAACAAACCTTGGCTAAAAGTTTATATTTTAAGTTAGTATTTTTTTTTAAATTGACATTGAACGTTCTTCCCTGTAATCCTTCATTTGTTTAACACAATCGGCAAGCAAACTTATTCGCAACAACTGAATTTGAATGGTCGTCGACCTTTTAAATAAATTATCGCCACGTGGCCACTTGCAGTAAAAAAATACACCATAATTTTCACATTTCAGAACACCATAACTGTCCTTTGCCGCTTGCTTTCTGAGTCATATAGACCAAACTCTCATCTCACTCCATTCTCGTATTAGTTAATCATTTCTTTGCACCACGTAATATATAAATCTAAGAACAAGCTAATATAATTGAAACTAAAAATAACTTCTACGAGGTGAGCAACTGTACTAAGCAAGACGCCAAACCAGCGAATGTGTATCTGAATAACTATGCGAATGTGTATCTGAATAACTATCTAACTAAGCCTAGATTTAAAGTATGTCCTGTACCCAATACTCTCTTGTTTGGCTTGACTAGATGCCGCTACCGGAAATTGCCCATACATTGAGTTATTTCGCCACGATGAGCTTCGCTATCGATAAAATTCAGTTACTAATTTTAAAATGCGTCAGCAGCTATCTGTAAATTCGCGCCGCGCAGAGATAGGCCAATCGTCTCACGCGCCAAACAATATGCGATATAGATATCGGGGAAAGTTTGTTGTATATACACTTATACACTCGAGGGACGATCAATGATATAAAGATTTACAGCTACGCAGATACCCACAATTTAATTTTAAACGTTTATTTAAAATTAATTTTAGATTCTTTTGTTTTAGAATATTAGAACAATACATTCCCCTGTTAATCAGTGAAATACTTTATCGAACACTGAAAACTAAGTCGTAACGTCTATTATGACTCCTCCTTACAATTTGACGCTTTATCGTGCTCTATTTCTGGCATTAGAAGCTCATTACGGCCCTTAAATCGATCATCATCGTTTCCCCGCTTTCTTCACTACTCGCCTCCATGGCCAATCGGGGCAGTTGTTATTTTTGATGCAGCCTCTGCCTTCTTGAATTTAACACATCCATTGCCGTTCACGCGATATCGCGTGTTGCTGCCCTCGCAAAACTGCCATTCACGCGATATCGCGTGGTTGTCGCTAACGAGTTTCTATTCGGGATAAATAACTTTGGCCAGCACACGAAATTCAAATTTTCAGTTTGGCATGAACGTGTATAAGGACGACTTCATTGTAAAGAAGTGGACTCTCTAAAAAAACTCATGGAATGCATTCTTGATTAGATTAGATCGTACCATCCTAACTAGGAATTCCCAGGCTAGTTCGGCGACTAACGTTTTCCATTCCTCGATTTCAATTGCGCAGTTTCGCACCCTCGGAAATCGCTCATTTTCAACCTTTGTTTCGATAACTTACTTTAATAAGCGCATAAAGAGACAGAGAATCGTTACAATAAATTCGACAAATTACATCACTTTAAAATAGGAGTATTTCTGCCACCATAAATATATTGTTGTTTTTTCATATTTGCGTTTTTTATATTGATATCAATAATAATAATAATAATAATATTGAATGCCCCTCGTTGATATGTGTAGGTAGAGTGTGAAACGAGCCGCTTGGATGTTATCATTCGCATGATAACCTCGGGCGCGACCTTCGCAGAGTGCATTCGTTATGATTACGAGTTAAACGAATTTATTTTCACAGGTTGTTTATGGCAAATAGCCGAGCTCTTCCAAGATTTTTTTGCAAAATATTTTTATTATTATTAGTTTCACAGACATACAACATATTTGCTGATAATGTCTGAATTTAACACTGAGTACAGTACTTTTTGAAATGTACGTCTGGTCTATTTTATTTTCCGGGAAGAGGGAAAGTATTGTGAATGCGCTAAAACAATCGAGATAACGGATATATACATTTTGACACCCTTCCCCCCTCCCCACCGCTCTCGAGGCAATTAACACCTATATAGAAACATCTATAGGAAACTTAAGGTCAATTCGACCGTTTTATACTATTTGCTGTATTCTGTTTATTTCTTGTTCTTTGAATGGATGCAATGGTAACAAAATGAAGTAACGCCATCTAAATGATCAAAATTTGATTTAATTTGTATAATTATATTTCTTGCATTTTCTTGCATTTTTGTTCTCACATTTTTTGGGGGAGGTTTGTTTTTTAAAGCGTTGGGAGAGGTTTGTTTTTTAAAGCGTTGGGAGATCCGCATTCAGTTTTCCTCATTCTATCAAAGAAATATGATAGGAGGGATGCGTTTTCAGCTACTGCATGCGGAAGTTTACTTCCATCGTCTTGGTTGTCTACTTTCATCAATGCCTCGTCTTCGTCATCTGAACTTGAAGTAGCAGAGTCTTCATACTGCTCATTGTCCTCTATTACGAAATCAGGATCAGCATCCGAGTCGTCCACATCATCTAAATCCTCAACTGAACCACCATTCTCCACATTTTGACTCTCCAACAGTCTGCGAATGTTGTTACCAAAGTCGGGATCGTGAGTTGAAAAAGACTTACTACTACCAGCACGGTCCATTATGTATGAAAACTACTTAATGGGCCGTGTCTACTAGCCGGGAAAGTCTTGGGATGATACAACCGATTTCTTAAATACGTCGACAGTAGGTACACGCTTCAACCAGTTCAGCAGGTAAACTGTTCCACTGGTCCACAGTCCGGTTGGATAAGTGTAAGTGTAAATGTAAATACCTGTAATATATTTTAAGCGAGAGCCATAATATACATATCTAGGCATAATATATTTCTTTATTTGAGATATGAACCAGCAACGCCATTATTCGCATATGCACGCCTTTACCAACATACGGATAATGTTGTATATTGGACCTCTCAGAAAGTTTGACCAAATCTGTATTCAATTTACTGGAGTCTATGACAAGATGAATTTATTTCAACGCCTACTGAGTTCATTCAAATACGCACACAACAAAAGCGAGGCAACGAACGACTATAAATCACCGATTAAAAGTAATGCGCATGTGCGAACGTGACTTTTCCATTTAAACGATCCATTTACCATTCAATAATACACGTTTAGAAGCTTTCATCAGCCGCGGTTTAACCCTTTGACATTCTACAGGAATTTAGTGTGCCTCGATTTTTTTGTAATGTCGAGAATCGGAGTTTCCTGTACGGACTGTACCTAATATTAGGTAGCGGCTTCGTGCAGTTCGGGCCTTAAGACCCATTGCGTTTCGGGGTTCGGCCCAACTCACGATTCAGCTCCTCAGCTCCTATTCAGTAGCCTCCTCGTGTGAGGGACTACCCCGGAAAGGACTCCAGCGTCTCAGGCCTCATGGCTGGTGAATCGGTTTCCCCCGGGGAATTGCCATCCGGAGCAACTGAACAGTTTGCGCCCGTGCGGCATCAGTCGATCGGTTGTGCACTCTGACTAATTACTAAAGGAGTGTGGAGTCGGAGGCCGATGGGACCAAAAGATCGCGGATTCGGGGGAACCTAGGGCGTTTGGTGCACTGTCCGGTTTGCTGGATATTAATGCCCATCCGGCTCATAACCAGGGGGGTCTGGAGATGTATGTTTCTTATTACAGCGGACGTCTTCAACCCTTTAATTAATCCGTTGGCCAACCGGTCCCGAGTCACCGTGGCAGGCGACGCAAAATATTAAAACTGAATAATCCTTTACGACAGGTAGATACCGCGCAAGCGACGTCGAACCAAGGTTGTTGCTGATGCAGGTTTTTTTATTATCAGCGGATGCTGATGCTGATTTTATTGAACTACTTAAATAAAACATATCCAACTATGAAATTGTAATTAAAAGGGATAATATTATTAGGTATTTTAAATGAAAAGTCAGTTATAACACTTCTGTGACTTTTAATTATCGAAAACAATCTTATTACATTTTGAAAGGGTAAAGTGCCACTAGTAGTAGTAGTAGATGGAGTGGGGGGCTTGTTTCCAGCCCTTGATGTCACCTAGATCTGTAAGGTCTTTTGTAACTACCCACTGTGTGGTTAGGTCAATGGTCAGCTAGTAGCCCGGTACTTCTTACCAGTCCAAGTAGGTCACTGACCTTCAAGTTGGGCAGATCGCTGGGTTCGAGAAAGGCTCGTCCCAGTAAACTGTGTCTTTTGGCGGCGAGCCCTGGACAGCGGCCAACAATGTGTATGCTGTCTTCAGGTTCCTCGCCACATATTCGGCAATCCTTGCTCTAAGTCAAGTCAAGGTTGAATGGATGAGCTCTAAGGGTCGTGTGTCCGGTGAGGAGACCGATAGTGGTTCTAAGGTTCTTCTTGCTCATGTCAAGTAGGGCCTTGGTTTTCTTCTGTAGTGGTTGCTCCATCATGGCTTTTGCCTGGCGACATCCCTGACTCTGTTTCCAGGAAGCCCGATGTTCCTGCTCCAAGCAGTCCCTGATGATTTTCTTACCTGTAGCGAAGGGGACCCCTACAGCTGGCTCCACTGGGCAATCCAGTGTGCCCAGTTTTGCCAGTCTGTCGGCCTCTTCGTTTCCGGGTATGCCTTGGTGACCCGGTATCCATATTAGGGTGATTTTGTTGGATTTTCCCAATTTGTTGAGCTCCTGCATGCAGTCCCAGACCACAGAAGATTCTGTGGTGGCTTTAGCCAGAGCGTCCAGTGCTGCTCTGCTGTCAGAGCAGATGAGGATTTGTCTGTTTTTTACCTCAAGTCGACTTTGTAGTTTTATGCATTCCAATATGGCAAGTACCTCGGCTTGGAAAACCGTAGCGTATTGTCCAAGGGGGATGCTGATTCTGTGGTTGGTTTTGGGTCCGTACACGCCTGCCCCAAAACGTCCATTTGTTCCTGAGCCGTCGGTGAACCAGGCGTCTGCGTTGTGGCTTTGAAGCCACTGCGGATTTTTCCATTCTTCCCTGGTGGGGATTAGGATAAAGTGCCACTACCTAACATACAAAAATAAAATACAATTGGCGGTTGATTGCCCAACTTGATATTTTATTAATGATAAGTTATATTTTAAAAACAATAGCTAAGCAGCCTTTTCAGATTGCAGTCGATTACGGGAAGTCTTATATATAATTCCGGCACTGCTGAATAATTGTTCGCTAGGAACACTTGCAGGCGGAGATGACAGCATGCGCTTGCGGCTAGAGCTAAGGTTTGCTTTTCAAGGTCATGCCACGTGCAGAATATCAGCAAACAATAAAATCAGCATTGATTAATGCGGATTCTGATACAGATGCTGATATTGAAACTAATGCTGGTAATCCGCTATTCGCAACAACCCTGCCTCGAACCCGTGACCAGACTAGGGACGGAGAAATCCGGCCAAATCTGGTGGTCAGGGCTGCCGGCCAGGTGCTATCCAGTGCCTCGCGTAAGGTGTTGGCTTCTGACGGTCGAGTATCGTAGCTAGATCAGCGGACTGTGTTGTTTCTCAGTCTCTACGCTCACTGCGGGTTGAGAGAACGATTACATGTATATATCGTTATAATCTCCTGGGGTGACGTGTTCGCCCGTTGTAGATAACAACTCGAAAGTGTTCCTACCCGAAAATGATCACATCCAGAATAAAGCAATAAACGCACCTTATGGACGCCGATACAGAGTCGTGCGCGTCCCTAAACCCATCAAAATGAGTGCTCAAAATGCCGAGTCCGAACGACGCGACGAGATATAACCGATCCGAATACCGGTCATAATGACCACCCGCAGACCACCTTTACGGCGTGTCCTTCACGACTTTATTGCATTACTTTATGGAGGATCATAATTTTATTATCATTGCGATATTCAGATAAAATACAACACAAGGGCTACGCCGCGCTGCACCCACCGAAGACTTAACGAAAATGTATTATTCATTTAACCCGTGTGAGAGCCATGAGATATTATTATGATCGAGTTAATTACCCTTTTGAAAATTCTTTCTGTGGTTAACACTAGTCAGCCAAATTTAACTTTTTTCTGTGACATTGATGAAAACAGATCATATTTTATGTTTTTAAAGGTGTTGAATACGGAAATGATAATAAAAATGCAAGTTTAGGTCTTGTTTTTTATTTATTGAAGATAGATAGATATTCAGAATTGCTCTCAAAAGCCTATGCATACGTTTAACTTGTAGTTGTTCCTCGGAGGAAGGTCACTGATGACGCAATCGCTTTGCCTGCCTTTTGTAATTTGTTGCTGGTGATTCCCTGATGACCGTCATGCAATAATCCGCTAACGTTGATTTACTCCACTTTCCCTAGCATCTTTCTTCAATGTCCGAAGCGTTCGCAATGGGGATCGCTAACAGCACCAGAGTTTTCGGGGAATAAATCCAAATGTGAATGTAAGAAGTGTAACTTTAAAAGACATGTGACACCCAGTCTATAGTAGCACTGCAGAAGATTTTCCACAAGATCCTTATGTTTTCTGCCTTATGATCTCCAAGGAAGTTTTTGGACACTCGAACAAACTGCAGATAATAGAGGATATTCATGGACGTTGTCGTGATCAGCGTGATCGATTTAGTAGTGAACAACTGACTTTGTCCTTGCTACATTTTAACTATTAGTTGGTGTTATTATTGACATACCTTTGCAGCCTTCGCAGGTGAGCGCGTTGTAATGGTAACCGGAGGCCCTGTCCCCGCAGACCAGGCATAGCTCCTCCTGCTGTCTCGGCGCCGGCCCTTTCTTGGGCCTTCTTCCCGCTTCGCTGCCATCGGCGCTGCAGCCGTTCACACTGCTGGGCGGTGATAACTCTTCCCGACCTGAGGACAAAAGCAGAAAGACATCTTTAGTATAAACCTTGATTAAAACCTTAATCGAACTCTCTGATATAACACCGTTAATTCCATCGTCGAAGATTTGATTTGAATTCGTAATAATAACAAAACCGTCGACTTTTCGATACCGATAAAACCGTTTCGGAAACATAAACAGGCCCGGATAAGCCGCGAAATGCTGATCAGTCTTAGTTAATAAACATTGACAGATTTTAGAGTGGCGCGTGGGCGCAGGCTTTGAAATCCGCAGCTGCCAAAGAAATGTTTGTCCATTTGTACACTGGCAAAATTTGGTGTGTATTTTAGTATGTATCCCAATCGCAGCTGTCAAACAAAATAAATATAATAATCTAAGATTATACTGAGATGTTGAAATATCAATTTTTGGTAGAATGAATGACCGTCGGCTCGCTGATGATTATCAAATCTTTCGGTGATCGAATACCAGGCGCACATGTGAGGCGACCCGGAATATATATGTCACCATTGATTATATAGCGTATTAGATTGCTCAACGACTAACTACGATATGGAAACCAGTTTTTTACTACGAAACGCAACGTGTAGATGGCACTCATAGTTTCTAAAATTTATTATTATGTTTAAAATGGCAACTTTTGTGGTATAACATTATGAAGGTGCACTGTAGATGGCGCTCTAAACACGCCTATACGCTATAAAATAATAAAATCTTATTATTTTAATATTATTTACATATAGATATAGATGTCAATTGTTAATTTGGTATACAGGTTTTAATACGTAATAATTACGCACTTTAACCGCCCTACCTGTACGAACTTACGCGATACGTCCGCCATGTTATCATATAGAAAAAAAAGTATATAAAAATATGTATATATAAATTTATATAAAACCGTTATGCAAAAACCGCTTATATAAAACGCTACTTTAAACACGTATTGTTATTGAGAAATCTAATTTAAAAAAAACAGTAATAACCCAAAGGTAGGGGGTGGTTAATGTTCAGATATACTTATTAGTCTATCTAGATAGAATGTCTTCTAATGATGGCATTCTATCCTACATAAAAACTGCGATAGATGGCACTAATAATTGAATGTTATTATTGTTACCGCTGGTTAAATTGTTGAGTTTCTATAATCGATCGGTCCTTATGAAATCGTAGTCTATAACGGTTGTTTGACATTATAAAAAGGTTTAAAAACGATTTTACCGCATGAATTTTGTAGCACCCGAACGTTTTGGATTGACGGCGCTTCGATATACCCTAGACAACGGCGGTTGCAACATCGCCGAAACGCCGGGTGCTACAAAATTCACGCGGTAAATTAGTTTTTAAACCTTTTTACAATCGGTACTTTATAAAAAATAAAACATTCATTATCAATGTTATTATAGACGGTAAAAATAAATTGGCCGTCAATGCTATCAGTGCCACCTGCAGTTCGCCGTCTCGGGAGGGTTACCAAATCATTCTACGAAGTTGCGCTATTTAATACCATATATAATTTATAATCGATAGTCACGTAAAGAAAGGTATATATTAATCGAGTCTGTTTTGGTTCTAGGCATTTATTTCTACGACCTGAACGTCCAACAAAATTGCCATATCAAATCGAGTAGGCGAAGCGACCGAGTAAAAGTCGCCTCGTCGCACAGAATAGAAAACGATATTTCCTGTGCCAAAATTTTAACAATTCGCGGACGTGCCGTGCACGCTCGACAGAATATAAACAATAATATTATAAAATGGCTTCCTGAATTGTTATTAAGTGGACGAGATGGCATCTGGCATTAGCGAGCGAAGAAAACAATGGGTGATTTTAATGATAAGCAGGTTCTTGCACGAGGGTGGTCGGTCGGTCGGCATGACTGCAATGAGTGATGATAGTTTCTCGTTATTCATATTGGAAATTATACACAGAATATTATATGATTCTACTGTCGCTGGTTCTGTATACGATTAATCCTCGTGTAAGAGACAGCTGTTCTACATTGGAAACAGATAGGGCACTAAGAAGAGACGATTCTATCACTGCAAAACGGATCAAATCCAGCTCTCTGCGGTGGAAATAGTAACTGCAGTAGATAATCGTGAGATCGCAAGTTGTAAGACGACAAGTTGTTTTAGAAGAGGTGCAAATACCAAAGAAGTTGTCGCGACTGCGGTCAGAGCGGGCGGCGGGCGGTGGAGGACAGGACCACAGATTAAACTATGGTGTGTGAGTATTCACCACAGATATGACAAAAACGAGAATTCGCTATCGCCCACTCGATAAGCTCCTCCGTTACTCTTGGTATTATTACACCAACGTTAATCATTGTAAATAGACTTAGCTTCCTTTTCTATACCAACGCAAACAAGCTATTTTTAAACATTTAACACATTTTTATCTACGCTGTTATATATCCAATGTACTTTAGCATTTATTGTTATTATTCTATTTAACCTTATTAAGAATAATAAGGTTTTCCTACATCGAATTATATGGTATATTTAGTAGTTCCCGCTTCAATACATCAAGAATTTATTGTTATGTTACATGTATTTCTGCCTTTCTATTTTCTCTCGGTTTCTCTCTGTTTCATTCGTTCAATGTCCAGAACGTCAAAGACATTGGCAGTCGCAAGAGTCAACGGACGGAAGATATTATACGGACGGAGTAACTACTTACGTGAAAAAAAAACGATTATTTCTGTTTTATGTATTCAATAGACTCGAAAAAAAATGGATAGTATCTTGATGATAATAATAATATTAAACAAAAGTGGCCATACGGTTTTTGTTAAAGGTTTTTTTTTTAATGGAGCTCATTGAATTCGTCAGAAAAGAAAATATTATAAAATATACTGTGTCTTGAAATTCAGCAATTTATGTAACGTATTCTCGCTGCATAAAAACATTTCGAAGAAGCGAGACGTTCTAAGCGCGAGTGTTTTAAAATATGTGGTAGAGTGAGTTTAAAACCAAATCTCAGGAGTTCTGTTAGATCGGTACTGACGGAGTGAAGTGTGTTTTTAAATAGCTGCCTTTTTTCAATGCAATAGTAGTTGCCAAAATGGTAGATTTTTTATTTTCTTACTTACATAAAACGAACCTAACTAAACTGACACGTTTTTTTAAAATGAACATTTCGAAAAATATCTGATATTTTTCATATTCTTAAGGTAGGTAGATAATCCTTTGTGTAATTGTAACTTTGATAGATATAGTAAATTTTATTAAAGTTAGATTCTATGGGTATGTATGTTCACACCGAAATTTAATTACGTCATAGTTAACATCGAAAACCACCTCGAAAAATCACATAGTAACTACTGTACTCTGCGAATGTCTCACGTCGCGTCGTCAAGAAAGACGGCATTCAAAACCGTGGCACATCTGACGTATTAAATGTGCGCCTCTTTCCTAATCTGTGACACTGCCGCTAACCGGTTCTGCGGGTCTCGCAGCCTGATCTTTATTTATGGCAGAGATCAATCCCACCAGATAGCGAACGTTCAATTGTATTTAATTGCCTGCTTGTGGAAGCTTGACTCGCACCGAGACGACTCACTCGGCCATTCTGAATGCTAAATCCTTCTTATTTTTTAAATAGTGTTCAGCGAAACTGAACACTATAAAACTTTTTAAAATAAATTCTCACAAACATTATCCAACCTCTTAGAATCATAGCTAAACAAATCGAGCAAGTTATCATATTTAGTTGTATCTG